>OX456524.1:60495006-60790006 GCA_949748255.1 Eustalomyia histrio
ACATATATCCATATATACATACATACATATATACATACATATATACATACATATATTCATGTATACACATATACATATATACATATATCCATATATACATGTATACATATATACATATACATATATACATATACATATATACACATACATATATACATATATCCATACATACATTTATACATATATACATGTAAACATATATACATATATACATATATATATACATATACATATATACATATATACACAAACACATATATACATATATACATACACATATACATATATACATGTATACATATATACATATATAAATATATACATATATAAATAAATACATATATCCATATATACATACATACATCCATATATACATATATACATGTATACATATATACATATATACACATATACATATATACATATATACATACATACATATATACATATATACACATATACATATATACATATTTACATATATACATATATACATATATATACATGTATACATATATACATATATACATGTATACATATATACACATATACATATTTACATATATACATATATCCATACGTACATTTATACATGTAAACATATATACATATATACATATATATATATATATATATATATATATATGTGCACAGCACATGTTGCGGGACGGGTTTTCGTTCCACAAGTTACTATGAAGACATTTGGTTACTTTGGGGACTGTCCTTAAACTTTTCGTTATTCTAGTGTTTACTCTGAAGACATTTTACTGGACACAGCGCATTTTATAGGGACTTTTTTGGCTGTATATACAGATGTCTTCAAAGTATGCGCAATGAATATATATATATATATATATATATATATATATATATATATATATATATATATATATATATATACATATATACACAAATACATATATACATATATACATATACATATATAAATACATACATAAAACATATATCCATATATACATACATATATACATATATATATACATATATACATTTATATACATATATACATATATACATATATACATGTATACATATATACATATATAAATATATACATATATACATACATACATATATACATGTATACATATATACATATTTACATATATACATACATATATACATATATACACAAATACATATATACATATACATATATACATTTATACATACATACATACATATATCCATATATACATACATATATACATACATATATACATATATACATACATATATACATATATACATATATACACAAATACATATATACATATATCCATATATACATATATACATGTATACATATATACACATATACATATATACATATATACATATATTCATACAAACATTTATACATATATACATGTAAACATATATACATATATACATGTAAACATATATACATATATATATATATATATACATACATATTTATATATACATATATACATATATCCATATATACATATATACATGTATACATATATACATATATACATACATATATACATATATACACAAATACATATATACATATATACACAAATACATATATACATATATCAATATATACATATATACATGCATACATATATACATATATACATGTATACATATATACACAAATACATATATACATATATACATACATATATACATATATAAATATATACATATATACATATTTACATATATACATATATACATACATACATATATACACATATCCATATATACATATATACATACATATATACATACATATATACATATATACATATATATATATATATACATATATACACAAATACATATATACATATACATATATACATATATACATTCATACATATATACATATATACATATATAGATATATACACTTATACACATATACATATATACATATTTACATATATACATGTATACATACATATATACATATATACATATATACATGTATACATATATACATATATACATATATGTATACATTTATATGTATATATCAACTAATTATTGCAATGTGAATTGTAAAACCCCAAAAAACAAAATTTAACTTTCGAAACTCTTTAAAATTTGTAAATAATTTCCCATTTTCAAAAGGAAATCAGCTTTCTAAGGACTTAATAGTGATCAGGTCTTTTTTTGTTTGGCTTAGAATTGATAAACAATACCAACGAAGTCTGGCAAAAACAAAATTTGAAAATTCCATGCATATGGCAATCTGTTCCGATTTTCTTTATCCCATACTTATTTCACCCTTGGCTCCATACTCGGTACACTTATTTACATATATATGATACAGAAATTGGTACATATATGAGATACAATGACCACTATTATATTTCCATAGAAAAATTTAAAATACTAATAATATTTCAAAACATTTTCTTACTGTCCCTATTTTTTTGCAACAACAAAGTTTGAATTGTTGTATAAAATGAAGAGTTGTTGTTGTACTATAATCTAAAAATAATATTTTTAGTTTTTTAGCAAAATGTATGTGTGTTTTTTTTTACTTTAAATTTGTTGCATGCAAGTGTCCCTATTTTTTTCGCACATGACTGTATATTAGGGTGCACCTTTGTTTGGATTGTAACCATAGCTGTTAATTTTGGATTACGATTAGTAATCAATTAGATTACATTTTAAAAATAATTTAATTGATTATATAATTCTCTTTTGAAAAATTTCTGATTACTAATTGATTACGATTACAAATAATCTCAAATTAATCAAGATTACTTGCGATTACGATAAAATAATCAAAAGTAATCAAAAGTAATCAAAAAGTAATCTGATTACTTTCAAAGATTATTTTTGATTATTTTAGATTATTTTCCAAAAAACAATAAAATAAAATGTCGTTCTCGTCGGGATTTGAACCTTGGACGCCGAATTTCATTGGTGATTAAAATAGTATTTGTTACATTTAGAAAATATGAAGGTACAGAGCAGTCTGTTATGTTCGTTTCTGAATATAAAAAAGTAACATCTTAAAAGGGCTAGTGCAACATTTTTGAAATGGAACACTTTTTTTAGAAACAAAAACGCCATAAAATTCAATACAGATTGAATTTCATGTAAACAAAAGTGTTCGTGACTACATTTGTTCAAGAAAGACAAAATGACTTTGGAAATAATCAAATATATTCAAAAGTAATCTTTAAAAGTAGTCGAATTATTTTTTAATTACTTTTGATTCTTTTTGATTATTTTCTCGTAATCATTAGTAATCCTGATTATTTTTGGATTATTTGTAATCGTAATCAATTAGTAATCATGCTAAACTAAATATAATCGTAATTTAATCATTACTTCACCTTTCGAAAAAAAGTAATCTAATTACTAATTATTATGATTAGTAATCATTACTTAACAGCTATGATTGTAACTCCCCCCAGAAATGTTCTCTGTACCAAGAAGATATTTTGTGGAAAGTTATAGGCAGATTGCAAATGGAGAAGGCGTGCCGCAACCGCCCACAAGTTGTTAGAATTTTTTAAATTCATATAGAAGAACTACAAATGCTGAGTTGAGGGTTGGCTTACGAAATATTCTGACAATTTTTAGGTAAATTAAAATAAATTTAGTTGTTCTGGGTGTAAAAACGTCCTTAAAATTATAATAAGACTGCGGTTTTTTAAGTTATGACACTTTTTCATACACACGCTCAGCCATATATTGATTTTAACAGTTATTATCAAAATGAGTAAAGTTTTTCGTTTGTAAGGTAAGACAACGGATAAAAAATGCATAATAAATAAAATCTGGCAGCTCTAGAACTTTAATAATGGATAGTTGTGTAATCTCGCTACAATTTTTAAACAAAACTGTGAGTCCCCCAATTAAAGCGTTCTTTGATTAAATCAATGTTTTCACTTGAGAAATAGTAATGGTGTTATAAAGTTAAAAAGTAAAATTGTTAAGTAAACAAATAAAAAAATTAAAACATATAAGTTTGTGAAATTAAAGAAAAAATAAATAAAATGAACACAAGAGAAAAAGAACAAGTGTATCTTCTCGGCTATGATGCCAGCCAAATAATAGGTGCCAAGCTGCCTTCTAATGCTCAAGTTTTGCGTGTATTGTTTTATAACATGAGGAAGGTAAAGCTAGAACTTTGTGCATGTGCTTCTTTGTAGTAAAAGAATTAGAAGTTTTATGGAACAAAGCACGAATCCCAATAAGATCTACTGATAAATGTGTTTTAAAGGTAGAAAGTTTATAATTAGAAAGGAGAAATTTACAGAAAAGCTCGAAACGCCAAACATTACTACAAAAGAAACGATAGAAGGATTTTGTTGATAAATTTGATGATTTGTTTGACGTTGCTCATTCTAATGCATTGGATATGATCTCTATAGCGGAAGATAAGATTTTTTTAATATATCAAAGAAAAAAGGGAAGACCTGGAGCAATGATAGGTAGTGACTGCAAATTGGCAAAAAAAAAACAAGTAAAAAAGGCTTAAATTCGGCTGTGCCGAATCTTTGAATACCCTCCACCAATATCCTAAGAAAAGTGTTTTCTACTGTTTTAGATACAAATAATGTAAAAAACTTTTGAAGTAAAATTATGGAGGTGAAAAAAGTTTTTTGAGGTGAAAAACTTTTTTTGGATGCGAAAACGAATTTTTTGTTGTAAAAAAAAAATTTTGAGGTGAAAAAATTTTTTTGTGGTGAAAAAAAATTTTAGTGGTGAAAAAATTTTTTGAGATGAAAAATATTTAAGGTGAATACAAAATATTATTCATTTCTAAGCGACTGGTGAAAAAATAGGAGAAAATATATTATATACCAGTCGCTACTATCAAATTGTACTAAAATACACCAATTTGTATGGAAAATTTAGAGGTATCTTCACATTTTCACTCATAATTTTTTAACGGCTGGACCGATTTTGCTCATTTTCAATACCAAACTGCTCGGGTGGATGTAGAATAATCTGGGTAAAAATAGGCACCCCCGCTTGCGTCTTCGCGTCGTGATCGCCATTTCAACAGACAGACGGACAGGCAGACGGACATCGTTAAATCGACTTAAAATTGCATGTTACAAACGGAATGACAAACTGATATATACCCTCACCATATATGGTGGAGGGTATAAAAAAGCCAAATCGATTCGAGAAAAGAATAAACAACGTTTCCAAGACAAACATACCGTCCTATTGCAAGGTAAATATTAAAGTTAAAGTGTGCTTTGTATTAATTTAAATTTTAAAAATGATAATTCTATATTTTTGTAAAACTATTTTATTTTTGTAAAACTACATTATGTGTTCCCATATTTCTTAAACAGTTTTGTAGGCGAATATGACAACTTTGAATCCCAGTCAAGTGATGGAGAGGCTATTGACAATTACGAAATTGAAAAAATTCCAGACCCAATGTATGAAATAGGTGTCAGTATTTCAAGAAAAAAAAAAGAGGTCGACAAAATTTTATAACACCAAAGCTAGTATCAGTTTTAGATAAGTGTAAAGTAAGTGATCGCGATAGCAACTGCTCAGCTTTGCACCACGACGTAAATGATTTAGTAATAAATGCCACTTCAATCCGCCGGTCACGTACGAAGTTTCGTTTTGATGCAGGCAAGAAAATTCGTGAAATGTTTCAAAAGAAACATAATACAGCAGTTACTGTTCATTGGGATGTTAAAATGTTGCCATCATTAATGGTCAGTCGATCGTCTTCCTGTAATTATATCTTTTGATGGAACTGAGCAGTTACTCGGGACTCCGGCGATAAGTTCAGGTACAGGAAAACAATAGGAGCTCGATGAAAAAGTTGAAGCTCTGTGCTTCGATACAACCGCAGCAAATACAGGAAGGATTCAAGGTGCGTGTGTGCTTTTGGAACAAACACTCAACAAAGATCTTCTATATTACCCATGTCGTCATCACATATTTGAAATATTTTTGCGGAGCGTATTTTAAGCATAAATGTCAACATCTTCTGGTCCCACTGTCAAAATATTTCAAAGATTCAGGGATGACTGGAGTAAGGTAGATAAAAGTAATTTTAAATCTGGTGTTCAAGACATATATGTGAAAAATGTAATTGGGGATACAATGGAGATATAAGAGTTTGTTTTAATTAGTTTTAGCAAAATGCAACCACGGCAAGATTACAAAGAACTCCTTTTCCTAGGAGGGACGCTTCTAAATTTTACATTTCGAATGCCCGGAGCATTCCAGCATGCACGTTGTATGTCTAAAGCAATATATTGCTTAAAAATGTATTTTTCGAGATGTTTCCATTCGAGATGTTTCCATTTTCATTATAAAAAATATTTAAAAGTTTGGATTAAAGCGCCAATTGCAACAGAAGCTCCCAACCAAGATTTGACATTATTATAAAGTTTATATTTTTACAATGATGTTGATGAAAATTTAAATCGAGAGCTAACTATAAAGTTCTGCAGCCATTTGTGGTTCATTTCGCCAGAATTTCTTTTCTTTCTTTGATAAACAAATTTCAAACGACTCACAACGACTTATGGTAGCAGCTTTAAATTAGCCTGATGATGGTGACAACAAGAAAATTACAATTCTTCCTCATCAAATTGATCAGTATATGAACAAAAATATCGTGAATTTTATTTCGCAAAAGACCTTAAATTTGTTCAAAAGGTACTCAATTTCAAAGGATTTTTTACAGAAAGATCCAGGAGAATGGCAAAATGATCGGTCGTATAAAATTGGCTTGGCTTTTGTAAGTAAATTGAGGGTTGCTAACGATACTGCAGAAAGGGCTGTAAATCTTTTGGAAGAATTTAATCAAGTTTTATCACATGATGAAGAAGAAAAATAATTTATAACGCAAATTGTAGCTGATTATAGGAAACAATATCCTAACGCAAACAAATCTGTTTTAATAAGTGAATAAATTGTTTCGAAATTTGCTTAGTAAAAACTAGTTAAAATAGTATTTCATAAAAATATTTTTTTTTAAATAAGTATAATGAGCAAATGTAATTAGCTAAATAATATAATATTATTAAAAACGACAATAAATTAAACACAACAGTGCCTTATTTAAGTTATTTTTTTTTATAAAAAAAAGAATTAATTTCATATAAACTATCAAAATCGTACTGTTTGGGGAAAAATGGCATAACTTAAAATAACAGTGCTTGAACACTATTCGTTATGGAACTCAGATTCAGAAGGAACATATTCATTATAATCTTTCCAAAAATATATTAGACTTCAACACGAACTTACATTTAAACAACATCTGTGGTAATTTTGTATTTTGAAATTTATTTTGATAATATTACCATTTTGTGGGCGGATGCGGCACGCCTTCTCCTATTCCAATCTGGCTAAAATTTTCAACAACGTATTTTTTGGCTACAGAGAACATTTCTAGGGGGAGTTAAGGTGCACTTTTTCACCCTACGTACATACATACATACATACATACGTTAAACAGAAATTCTCATTTAAGATAAATTAATTAATAAGATTAAGTTAAGCTAAATTCATCTAATAAATCCAAGTCAACCACACTTGTATCCATTTGATGAAGTGGTCTTACCGCTTGGTGAACAAAATTGTCTAAGGTTTGCTGAATTTTTAAAGAATTCTTTTGCGCATAGAATTCCTTGTAGCAACTAATGACGTGATCAACAGATGCTGCTACGTCTGAGCTACGATTTTCTTCGGGATTATTATCTGCATACATATATATCCATTGCCTGTGAAATCAGTTGCATCGCTTTGGAAACATTGGCAGTTGTTAATTTTTTTCTTCTATTGCAACATCTTTATGTCTTTCTTTAACGCATGTTAAACATGAACGGCTAATAAAGTTTCATTATCAACCTCCTCTTCATGAGATAACAGTTCTTTAATATCATCTTCTTCCATCTATCAAATTCAGCTTCTCTAGCTAAAT
Organism: Eustalomyia histrio; assembly: GCA_949748255.1. Taxonomy (NCBI): domain Eukaryota; kingdom Metazoa; phylum Arthropoda; class Insecta; order Diptera; family Anthomyiidae; genus Eustalomyia; species Eustalomyia histrio. The sequence continues at coordinate 60,502,943 of OX456524.1, forward strand.
CAGCCAACTCTCGGCAAATATTTGGAACGTCATACAACATCATCTACAACTCTATTAATCCATTCTGGCCATAATTGCAGCCAACTTCGTTTCATAATGGATGCTTTAATGTTTCCAATAGCCATCATTATCTTATAGTTTTTCCAAAAGTCTTTCATGGAGAGTTTATCATTTTTGTCGGTTGATTCAAGAAGTTGACGAAAAGTCCGTCGTAGGTAATACATTTTAAAGCAGGGTATTATGCCTTGATCCATAGGTTTTATATGGCGGCATAAAAACTACTTTTACATGATCGGACAAGTCGTCTGAAAAAATTATTAGTTATCGACTAATAAAAGCATTTTAAACTCAATGCCGTGGAATAATAACGTTTGAACAGCACACTTTTCCAACCAATCTTTAAACAAGGTTGAAGTCATCCTAGCCTTTCTATTAGCACGCCGGTGTACAGGAAGATCACTTTTTTAATATTTTTCAGTGCCCTTGGATTTTCAGATTGGTAAATCAGAAAAGGCTTAAATTTAAAATCTCCTTCTGCGTTTTCTTCCCAAAGGGAGTGTAAGTCGATCCTTGGCGGCTTTAAATCCCGGACATGACTTCTCAGATTTTGACAGATATGTTCTTGATGGTAACCTCTTCCAAAAAAGACCTGGTTCATCAGCATTCAAAACATGCTTAGCCGAATACCCTCCGTTTTTAATTATGGCTTTCAGTTCAAGCTTAAACTTTTCTGATGCTAATGTATCAGCACTGGCTGATTCTCCTTTTAATGCCACATTATGCAGATTCGCTCGTGTTCTAAAGCTATTAAACCAACCGTTGCTAGCTTCAAATGCTTCTGAATTCCCATTGCTGCTGGATGGAGAATTTTCTTTAAGGTCGCTAAATATGGAAAGTGCTTTGTTTTTAATCACCTCCTTGCTCAGTGTCATTTTTCGCTTGTTTTGTTGTTGTATCCAAATAGAAAGAAGTGACTCCATTTTAACCATTAAAGAATTTATTACTTTTGTAACTTGTTTACATTGGAATGGTGTAGGAATTTTAGCAAATTGAGTTATTTTACCACTGCCTCTGTTGCAAATTGTGTTTACTGTTGTAGGTGCTAACCCAAGGCTGTCAACAGCTTTTTCTCCCGAATAAAAAAGTTTTAATACATCAAATTTTAGTTCAAAACTAATGACTTCTTTTATTTTTACTTATTTTTTTCCTTTCTTAAGTTATTTTATTGTCTTAATCGCAGCACTTCTTATTGGGAACTAAATTCTTGCTACCTAACACGCAACTATGCTTAGAATAACATACATATGTACCTAACAGAATATAATGGGAATTCCACTTTTTTCACGAAAATTGAAAAATTCTTCATATGTAATTATGACTTCAAAGTAAAAATTCAATAGTAGTATGTAGCGACGCAAATCGGAATCAAAAGACGCAAAGCGGATGGAAGTACATTTAAAAAACGACGCAAATCGAAACGACGCAAATCGAGGCTTCAGTGTAACTGAAATCTCATTCATGTAAATGTTTTATTAAAAACAGCAATGACCGATTACCGATATGTTAACTACGGACAATGTGAATCTTAAGGGACATTGTTGATAGAAGAATACTTTAATTTGTTTTTTTTTTTTTTTGTAAAAATAAAATCAAATGTGTGCACTAAAATAAATACAAATTCTTACAAAATACTTACATGAATATTTGTACAACTGGCCAAACGCATCTGTGCTAATTGTGAGGCAGGTGTTAAAGAATTTGTGCTACCAAAAGGTGATGTCATCATTGTTGAAACAGCGCGTTTCAATTTTGAAGGGGTTTTATTGAATGAAAATGCGCGCCCGACCTAGGTAGATTAAATATTTTCTTCAATTACATAAATTATGAACAGAAAAATGCAAAGGTTAACAAAGCAAAAAAACAAAAAGTAAACAAATAAAAATATAATACAATTTTTAAAATATTTAGCTATGTAGGCATTTTTGTGCGGTAAAGTTTGTTTGAAAGTCTCATATAAATTTGGCGTTAGTTCACGTTAAGAGTTTACACATAGAATTTTTAAAGTTATTCTAAACATATTTTACTTAGAGCTATCAGTTTATAGTGACTGCTCCTGTTAACACATTGCCGCACAAACACAGCTAATATTCAAAAACATATTCGAAAAAGCCAAAAAAAAAACATATAAACAAAGCTACACAAATTACAAGTTTATTTTTGAACACCCTAAAACATATTACAAGTAAATTTATATTAAAAAAAAAAAAAAACTTACCTTTAAACGAGTTCTAGCCGCTAATTTGAATGCCTTTGATAAAGTACTTAAATTAACATCACTAATATCCACTTCCAATTCCTGTGAAGTGCGACATAGTAAAGCTTTATCCTTTGCAAAATAGATGTAGACAAAAGAAAAGAAATATTAAATCAATCAATATTATTTAAGATTAAATGGATGCTTACAGTATCTGTTCTACAAGCATTTTCAGCCATTTGTTTACAAAGTGTTTTCAAATAGACAACCTTATCAATCTCCTCATCGCTAATGGTAAATGAGTGCAATTTATCTTTGTCCTGACGACAAAGTAAAGCAAATGCTCGAGGACTATCGGTAATATCAATAACAAAGCGTATTGCATTTAAGGATATAAGTTTGATATGTTTAAAGGATTTGTTGGTGCTAGGAGATTTGGCACTGTTAAAACCCCGCGAACGTTTTTTACACACTTCAATGGTATCCGAGAATAAGTACAGCATTAAATTATCACCACGACCACTTAGATTATCGGTTAGTTCGTTAACTTCACAGCGGGATATAAAACTACGATTGGACGAAACTAAATGGGCCTGAAATTTCAACAAAATAATATAATTTAAGAAATTGCACAAAATCTCTGTCATTATAACTTACCGGACAGCCATCAATATCATTGAATATATCGAATATAGCCATACGTGATTCCGTTTTTCGTTTATCCTCATTTATATGCATCATTACCTCTTTAATGGCCTTTAGGGCTTCTTCTAATCTAACATAGTCGGGATTTGTTTTATTCGTATGTTTTAAGATATCATTTAGTAAAAGACTAATACTAGGCAATCGCTGTACTGGCCGTATCATTAAATCCTGTAAACTTTGTCGACCACATTCCGGTTTAGTTTGATTTATTTTCAAAAATGCATGAAACCTTGGATTTTGTGTATCACAGTGTAAGAGGGTTTCTTTCATTTGTTCAAAGAAATTCACATAGGGGGGATAGGCTTTAATTAAATCATCACGATGCTGTAGTATAATATCACCAATTAAACAATCTTCGGACCATTTACCGTGTATGCTACGTAAGCGTTCTAGCATTGATTGATGTACCTCATGTATGGGTATAAAATTACCAAAAATTGCTTTAATTTCGGATTTATTAAGTAAAGCTTCACTACTTTCGGCAATATCTTCAAGGGGGTTTTTAAATAGCTAAAGGTAAAGAGAAAAATTCATGCGATTATTGCTTGGAAAAGTTTTAAAGCCAATTTAATGAAAGTGGTAAGAAAATTAAAATTAATGAAGGCCAATGGGTGGTCTTTCCTGATATTTTTAAGCTGAGCTTTACCCAACCGCTTATTGTAAAGAGAAAATTTGAAAAAGGTGGACACGTGACACGAAATTTCGAGATTCACGTGAATCACGCGTGAGTTAAACTTTAAATTACTCACGTGATCGTGCGTGAGCAGTTAAAAAATTTCGCGCGTGAGTCGATTTTTTTGTCGTGATTATTCCTTTTGTTCGTTCTTTTATTTTTCTTTATATTTTTTCGATTTTTTTACATGTAATGTAGCAGCTGTTTTACGTGAGAATTTCGTAAGCGAAAATTTAAATTACTTACGTGATTTTGAGTAGAAAAGAAATCTTCGTGTGTGATCGTAATTTTAAGTTCATGATCGTGCGTGAGCGTGAGTCAAAAATCGCGCACGTGCCCATCTCAAGTTTTAAGCGAAAAAATTTTAGTTAAATTAGAAAACGCCAAATTATGACCCCTTAATTTTGGATTGTTGTGTACAATCTGCATTTAGTTCACAAATATCTGTTGAGGCTAATCTTTGGCCCCTGATTTTTTTTATTGATTTGAATGCAAGCTGTACATAAAAAATTCAAGCATTGGTAAACTATTTTTGGTAAAAAAAATATTTTAAATACTTTTAAGTTTCAAGCGTAAAGATTTTTGGTAAATAAATGTTTGTTAGTATTTTGTTTTTTTTTTTTTCTTTTTTTTTTTGAGTGAAACTTTTTTATTAACATTTTTACTTACATTCACAATTGTATCCAATATACCGACATAATTTGATTCGGTACTAAAGAAATCCATAAAATGATTAAAACGCATGGAAGACTTTTTACTCGGTGTTTGTTCACATGTTGATGTTTCGGGTTCCGTTAACAGTTTGCCACTCTCCAATTTATCTGGGCTAGTGGTACAATCAAAGAAACTACCCGATACGGATAACAGACCAGCATCCGATACCGATGAACGACGTTTGCCAGAACCCAGAGGTGTACCTTCCAATTGTAAGCGTTGTGAGAAACGCTTACGTTTACGTTTATTAAAACTAATAGGTAATGAATCTCGACGATCGCAATTGGGGGTATTAGCAATACTATCAAGGTACTTCAAAAGTGAAAATACAAAAAAATTATTCAATTAATATTGTAAATATATTTTTAAATAACAGTAGTGAAAAACGTAAAATTTTAAGCTTAGAATAGCATCATTCAAAGTTGGCAAATCTAAAAAATTAATAATTTTTTAATAAAATCTTGAGAGAATTTAGTAAAATTCTGTTGAATATTTACTAAAATTCTATTGAAATTTGGAAGATTTGCTAGTTTTTGTGTAAAAATTGTAAAATAGTTTATATTAAGCCAAAATTTTTATTTAATTTCTGTTAATTTTGTCTGCACTACTTACATCCCCAAATAGATAATCCATTTCATCGGCATAACCATTTTGTATGGTATACCAAAACCAATCAGATTTCAATATGTGAGTACGATGATTTTTCGGTTGTGGTTTGGCTTGTGTTGCATGTTCATCGACCACCTTAATATATGAAAGAGAAATGCAATTATTAATTAGCATTTAACATTTAAGAAATTTTTTAAATGACAAAGATTTGTTTTTATTAACACGCACCCTAAATAGATTTGTATTAATTTAGAAAAATTCTTTATTATAGTTTTAAGCGGTATATTTACTTGTTGTCATGTTTTTAGCAAATGAAACTACATTATACATTTACTGATTTTAACTGGTTCAAACTTGAAAATTATAAGCGAATTTATTATTTTAAACCCTGTTCAGATTAGCATAGAAGTGTTAATACTTAACACAAGTATGTTGAAAAGTAGACATAATGAAATTCTCGGTTTGCCCACAAGGCATTAGGCAATTCTCTAGCAAAAATAATGTTTTTTTTTTTTAAATTAACCGACGATTTCGATAAAAAAAAAATAGATTTTTATTTTTAAGAAGTTTTTGGTATATGGAGAAAACCTTTCATAGAAAGAAATATAACAAAATCGAACGCTATACTCATCAGGAACGCGGAATACTCGAGACGATTTTCAATGTACTATTTTCTGTCCAAATTTATCATGAGCGTCGAGGACCATTTCCACCTGAACGGATACCTAAACAAACAAAATTTGCAATTCTGGATTCTGGAAGAATGCACGTATCATTCACGAAGAGCCATTACATCTACTCAAAGTCAGTGCATATTGAGCCATTTACCCCGGAGGCGTTATCAAGCCTATTTTTCGAGGATGCCCGGGTTAACTCGATTACAAGTTTTTATTGCCACAAATTGATGAATTGGGACTGTAGGACATGCAGTTCCAATAAAAGGGCGAAACTACGCGCATAGATCACGCGACAATTGCCATTTTGAAGGATGCATTTCCGGGTATTCTAGTGCCTCGTTTTGGCGAGACCTCCAAGATCTGTCATATTAAAACTTTAAAAAGTTATATAAAAATAGCAAGATCCAAGATCTGTCATATTAAAACTTTTAAAAATTATATAATAATAGCAACATTTTTATAAAATTCTTAAAAACTTTGAAAGGCAGAGAGAAAAAATTATGTATATTCGATTTTGAATGAATTCCTTAAAAATCGAATTTAATTTATTTTTTTATTGAGTGAATTCCTTGTAATGAAAAGATCTGGAGATAAACGCGATCTAAATTATTGTAAAGTAATATAGTAAACTTGAAACTTTTGGTGCAAAGAGTTTTTCTTTTGAGCGTATCGAGATATGGAGGATTTTTTCAATTTTTTTTTTTTTAATATTTGGCCATTTTTTTTAATTTAATATATATTTTTTTTTTAAATAAAAGCGATTTTTTTTAATTCTGGCGTTCTTCGGTTTTGGTGACGTTTTTTAAATATTGGCGATATTTTATAATTTAGGCGTTTTTCGATTTGTAGCAATTTTTACGTTTTGGCTTTTTTTAAATACAAGTGATTTTTTGGCGTTGCTCAAAAAAAATATATATGGCCCCCTCTGGAATGAAAAAACTTTTATATCTTCCATTTTTTAGTACGCGTAGTTACATATAAGTGTGGATACTGAAATAAAAGGAAATTTCCGCAGAATCTCAAATATTCATTTTTTTCACGAACAATGGTATTTGGCTGCCTCTATGTACATTAAAGACCCCTTTGGGACAACTTTTCCAAAAAATTAAGAAATTTAAAAAATTTTTAGAAAAAATCGCGCGATGTTTTCGACAAAATTTTTCCCTGCGCGCCTTCTGATCTATTCCGCCCCATATACAATAAAACAATTTTTAGAGACTGTTTTCCCAAACTTTAAAAAACTGGGCGAAATCATCCCCATTTTTTAAATCGTGCGATTTTTTAAAACATATCTATTTTTTGGGGTGGGGGCCTGTGAGCCGAAGTTACAAAAAATATTTTTTGGGCACTGGGGGCCTCACAGCCCCCAAAAATGGAAAATAAAAAAATCTTTTTATTCCAGAGGGGGTCATATATTTTATTTTTTAAATAAAGGCGATTTTTTCGGGCCCCTAAAGGGGGTCTTTAATGGATCTAGAGGGAGTCACATACCATGGATCGTGAAACAAAATGCATATTTGAGATCCTGAGGAAATTTTCTTTAAAACAAATCTTTTTTTATTCCAGAGGGGGTCATATTTTTTTTTTTTGAGCAACGCCCGACAAAGTGCATTTTTGCAGATTTTTTTTTTTTTTTAATTTGGCGAGTGTTGCAATTCTTAGAGATTTTTCCAATTTTAACGATTCTCCTAATTTTGGCGATTTTTTTAATTTTGGCAATTTTTAGAGCGATTTTTTCCAGTTTTAGCCAATTTTTCATTTTGGGGATTTTTTAATTTTGGCGTTTTTTTTATACCCTCCACCATTTATGGCACATATCGAAATATAGGCCTAAGACACCATAAAGTATATATTTTCGTGATCTTTATGCAATTTTAAGTCGATTTAGTGATGCTCGCCTGTCTGTTGAAATAGCTTTCACGGCGCGAAGACGCAAGCGGGGGTGCTCATTTTCACCTAGGTTAATGTACATCCTTCCGAGCAGTTTGGTATTGAAAATGAGCAAAACCGGTGAATAAGTGAAAATGTTAAAATACCTCTAAATTTTCCATACAAATTGGTGTATTTTAGTACAATTTCATAGTAGCGACCGGCAAGCGAAATATATTCTTTTGTTTTTTGACCAGTCGCTTAGAATTAAATTATGTTTTATATCCACCCCAAATACTTTTCACCTCAAAAAATTTTTTTCACCACTAAATTTTTTTTTTCAACCACAAACATTTTTTACACATCCAAAAAAGCTTTTCACCTCAAAAAAAATTTTCACCCCCATAATTTCACTTCTAAAGTATTTTTACATTATTTGTATCAGAAAGAGAGAGCACATTTTTGTAGGACATTGGTGGAGGGAGGGTATTCAAGGAATCGCCAGAGCCGAATTTAAGCCTTTTTTTTACTTGTTTTATTTCAATCTTATCGATTTTCTTGATTTTGTTTGTTAATTTTTTTTCTTGTATTAATAAAAAAAAATCTTTAATGTCCTTTAATTAAAACTAATAACAAACAACGAATGAGACAAAATCGAATAAACAATAAATCCCATATTTGCATATCGATTGAGTAAAAAACGATTGAATTCCCAATGTTTGAAAAACTAACGATTGAAGTGAGTGATTGACAAATAGAATGATGCAAAATGAATGAAGTTTTTAAAATTAAATCGATTGAGACCAACTATGAATTCATTCTCATTCTAAAATTGTAGTTTGAGAATTCATACATTACATAGTCAATCAGAATTAAGAACCTAATGAAGGAATGAATTCTTTAGAAACTATGACAAGCAATAAGCAAAAATTTATTATGTATACCACCACTAGAGGGCTTAATAAAGGTATAAAAACAACAAATAATTTCCATTGGAAAAGTAATCCATGAGTTAATATAGAGCCAATTTATACGGTGACTTTGTTGTATGCAATTATTGCGTGCAATTTTTGTTTGTTGGCGAACGGGGTAGCGAAGCAAGCATGTTTTTGTTATTTTTTTATTGCTTTATTCACATTCGGTTTTGGTGCAACAAAAGTCACCTTCTAAATAGACATAGCTTTGGAAGCAACTTTGAAAAGGGAATTAAGAAAATTGCATGCAATCAATTGCAGCGTACAAATTGGCTAATACTCTTACCCAGCAAAAATGAAGCTGCCACAGAAGCAATAAAAGCATCACTACTATAGCAAAGGCATCACTTATTTTTTAATGGTTTCATCGATGAATTTAACATTAGCGTGTCATAGGATAGAAGTATTCAAATGTAGCTACTAGCATTACTCATACTTTACTCTTAGGAAGCAATGATAATACAATGATTAGATATTCTGATGCATGAGTGGAACATGTTCATATACTTTGTAATATTTAAGCTTTGATGAAAATTTAATTCATAAGAATGCAGAAAAATAAGTTTAAAGAAGCGAAATTTATGCATTGATATACAACACTCTTTATAAAACGAAAAAATAATTTTGCATTAGTGAAAAAGCATTTTTAAAACTTTTATCAAAAATTTTAAAGAATTTTTAGACAAATTTTAAAATATTTTTGGATAATTTAAAACCTGGTTGTACAATATACAATATAATTTTTGCACAATTTTAAAACATTTTTGGGCAATTTGAAATAATTTTTACACAATTTTAAAATTATTTTGATAAATTCTGAATTAAAATTGGAAATGGTGTAGTGTTAAATAATTAACATAATGCAAAAATGCACAGATTGCGTCGTCATAAATATTTAAGACTAAAAAAACGCAAATGACAGGCCAGCTAGTTTCAAATAAAAGTTCAAAAAAATCTGCTTTTCTTGATTTTTCAAAACTTTTATAAAAATTGCAAAACTGCATAAATTCTAACCGTTATGAAAAGTTATAGTCACAGAATGACTACCATTTATTTTTGCTGGGTTATAATCAGAATTTAAAGTCGTTTTATTTTAGAAATCTTATAAACGCTCTCAAAAAAAGCTTTTGAAATTCTCTTTTCACAAAACAACATAAATCGATTTAAATTGTTTTGTCATAAGTCCCCAATATATTTTAATCGTTCTTTAAGCTTTCTGTGAGTTTGTCCGAAATAAAAAAAAACGAAAATTTGTATGGCTGATACCTGAAAATTTTAACCGATTTTGATAAAACTTCAGACATGATAGAAATCATTGAAGTGTGTTAAATTTGTGGCAAATCGAGTGTATTACTCGATTTGCCACAAATTGGATATAATTAAACTATACAAATCTGTTTTTGCTATGAATGACATCCTACAATATCATAATTTATAAATATACCACTTTTACTTATTTTAAAATAAGAAACAAAAAAGAAAATTGTTTGGTTGACCTTGTCATTTTCTTTTCTGTTTCATGTTTAAATATTTAAACAAGAAAAATTCATTCATAAATTTTAAAATATACGTAATACTGTATGCAAATCTTTTTAGAGTGTGCGTTGTTTATCATAAAATAAAAAAAAAAGAAATTGTTAAAAATTTTGTTAATTAAAAAAAAAGAGAAACGTATTTTATGATCATTTCAAATTTTTATAGCAATTTGTGAAATATTTGAAAATTTTTCTTAAAAGAAAATAAAACAAAAGGATTTTAAAGAAACAAATTGGCTGAGCAAAATTACAAACAAATATATATATAAAAAAATATACTAAATACTAATTATTAAACTATATTGTATAATAATAACACAAAACTTTAATAAATAATAACATACACTTGAAAAAAAAATATAATTATCAACACATGAATTATATTTAAAAAAAAGAAAAGAAAAAATTAACTTAAAAAATTCAACAGCACATTAAATTATTATTATTTTTTATATAAATTATAAAGAATACAATTCAGCCATATAGATTTTTTATTCAATACAAATTAATATTCAATAGTTTCTCTTTTTTTATAACAAAAAAAAAAATAAAATATATTTTAAACAATTTCTGTTTTAATTTATCATTTAAATAGTATTTAACAAAAAAAAAAAAAACAAAATAAGAACAAAATATAGAAAACATTTATGAGTTTTTTAAAAAGAATTTCTTGTGTTGTGTGCAAACATTTAAAGAATACAATAGAAATGGAAATATGTGCATATTTACTTGAATTTAATTGATTTTATTTTATAGATTAACGCAAATTATAATTTACGTGGCATTTTTAACATTAATTAAAAAATATATAGAGAATTTTGAAAATTATAAAAGGTTACAAAAGATTTATAGTTTAACAAAATTTGATTTTCGTATTTTTTTTTTTTAATTTTGTGTAGTTAAAAAAATAATTTATTGTGCTGTTGTTGTGTTATTTTTAAAGAACCGAAAATACCAGATCACCATAAAATAGTACTTAATTAGAAAAAACTATGAAAGAAAAGTACACATATATAATACAAACTCAAACATTTGCAGTAATGTTAAATTTTACAAGCTGTTATAGTAACCGTTGATGAATTTATTAATGAATGACTTCTTTTAAATAACAATGTTAAAAATGCACTGCAAATTACAATAAATATATAACATAATTGTTATTATTATTATTGCGGTACCAGGTTAGGATCCTAAAAATATTTAAAAATACTTCAAATTTATTTCAAAATACCATAATCACAGAACTATATGTAACGAGTAAAAGAAAAATCTACAGTTTATCCAATATAAGAGGGCGGATCAATAAGTCCGTCACTTTTCGAACATCCCTCGAAGTTATATGAAATGCAAAACTGCTCCCATCAAGTACCATCTGGTAGTTTAAACTTAAATATTTTTCGTGATAATTTGAACTTTAATTGAACACTTCAAAGTTTCAATTGAAATTTTCTGAATTTCAATTGAATTCTACATATTTAATTGATATTTTTTAATTTTTTTTAAAGCAACACTCAGGAAATTCTTCCAACTAATTAATGTGTTGCTTTCTTTGTAAAGGGGATAAGGGAAAGACGAAAGGTGGTGGTGAAAGATGAAGGGCTTTAAATATAATTGCGTGAGACGATAAATCTTAGCACAGTTGTTGCACGCCATCTGATGGAGAGTTGGCGATATTGTTAAAGTTTTTAAGTTCATAGCCCTATGTTATTTAACTTCGGTGGGGTTGAGTGCTATGAGAACATTGCAGGATGAGGTTTTGATATGTATGAGGGATAGAAAACTCATACATATTATCTTTCTAAATTGATGTTGCCCCGAAACCTTCAGTGCAACAGTCCTACTCGCTTATCCTTACACCACAACATAATTTTCTGAATATCAATTAATATATTCTGAATATAAATTGTAAAATGTCGAAATATAGGTCTAAGATCCCATAAGTTATATATATTATTGATTTTTGTGCGATTTTGAATAGATTTAGCGAAGTCTGTCTGCCTGTCTGTTAAAATGGCGATCACGGCGCGAACACGCAAACGGGGCTGCTGCTTTTTACTTAGATTAATAGTCATAATTCTGAGCAGTTTGGTATTGAAAATGAGCATAATCAGTCCAGCGGTTAAAAAGTTTTGAGTGAAAATGTGAAAGTACCTCTGAATTTTCCGTACAAATTGGTGTACAATTTTATATTACCGTCTGGCAAGAAAAATATTTGCACTTTAATAAAATATTTTATATTTACCTCAAATATTTTTCACCTCAAACATTTTCACCATAAAAAATTTGTTTACCCCAAAAACCTTGAAGGAGGTTATTCAAGATTCGGCTTTTTACTTGTTTAAGTTTTAAGAACTTTAATTTATTTTTTCTGAATTTTAAATTCGATGATATCTAAATTTTAGTTGATATTTTCTTAATTTCAAATGGATATTCTCAAATTTAATTTTTCTGAATTCCAATATTCTCGGAATAACAATTACAAAAGTTGTAGAATCTAAAAAATTTATATTGAGAATCTAAGAATTTAAAAAGTATTAATTGCAAATTAAAACTTTCATTTGTAATACAAAAAATATAATTTAAACTTAAGGAAATATCAATTAGTTTTGAGAGAACATCATTTTGAACTCAGAAAATATTACTTTGAATGTAGAGAACATAAATAAATGTTCTTTAAATTCCATTTTAAATTCAAAAATAAATATCAATTAAGATAATTTTATTTAAAAATGAAATTCATATGGAATAATCTGATTTGCAATTATGTTTCCTGAATTTTAATTGATGCTTTCTGAATTGAATTACTCAAACGGTACTTAATACAGAAAACAGCAATCAGTGTTCAATTAATGTTTCCTGGATTTCATTTGATCTTTCCTACATTTTAAATGATACTTTCTGGATTTCAAAAAAAATTTTTTTTTTTTCAAATTTTAATTAAAAGTTTTTGAATTTCAATTGAAAAATCTTAATTTCAATTAATGTTTTCTAATTTTAAATGTAAATTCTAAATTTTATTTGATATTTTTTGCATTAATATTGCAAAAGGTTTATAACAATAGTCCCCCTTAGGATTAAAAAATTTCCATATTTGTACATAGATTGAATTTGTGATTTTTAAAGTTATCTTTCTTTTTGGAATAATGATATCTGGCAACACTACCCGTCAAGGAGCTGCAGCATGTCAAAGTTAAAACTTTAGCTTCAGTTAACATCGTTAGGTCTATGTCTACGCTTCCACGAAATTGCAGTCATACCCATTTAATGTAAATGTAAATCGTCAGTCAACCAACCCAATTGGTCCCCTTTACAATTCGTCAAATATTTTCGATTCAAGGAACCAATGATTTCTAAGATAATTATTTTAATAAGCTATGTCAAAACCATATGATTGCAAATAAATAAAATACTTAATTTTTACGATGCATTATTTACTTTGCCAGTTTGAAGAACCAATGTTCATCATCAAAAGATTATAAATCGTCCGTTACACTAATTCTTATTTAACTTCGCTTAAAAGAGACTTGTTGTTCATCCGTTTCCTTAAATTGCTGATTAAAAAACTCAAAAATCTTTGTAGCTTTATTTTTCTTTCGGTTCGAAGGACCAAAAAAAATCTTTATAAATTAGCCAATCGAAACAATTACTAACTTTGATATTTATTTGTAGTGAATTTCTATTAAATTTTATTGGTATTTGAAATAAATTCTGAAATTTTTTAAATTAAAATTATATTTCCTTTCTTAGAAGAGCAGCAATAAATTTTAAGAATTTAAGTGAAATCTTTGAAAAAATGATTAGCGCTAAGAAGTTTTCTTAATTTTGTTCACATTTTTTTTTTTTTTTGTTAAAATTTGTTTTTTCTAAAAACTGTAGTTATAAAAGAAAAAAAAAAAACTTGTTAAGTACCGTTTGAGCATGACTTGCATTCACACTTGATGCAAATTTATGATTAATGCCGGAATGTATGAAAGAAGAGGTCGTTGGACAATTTTTGTCCGCATTTTGCATAGAATTATTAACAAATTGTTGATGATGATTTGTGATTTGAATTTGTGATTGGTTACTTGAGGCAATGTTAGTAGAAATAGAATTTAAAGCATTATTATTACTATTGGTGGAAGAACAAACTGCATCCATATATTTAATATCGGCAGGAAGATTAGAAGAACAGGTAGTGGATATGGAGGAGGTAGACATACAGGAAAAATTGAGAGAATCAAGAGCGGTTAAATTAAGGGATTTATTACACAATATGGAAGCTGAAGCTGACGATGATATTATAGGTCTTGTTGACGGTCGTGGAGCGGATAAACAATTTGATGAATATTTTGCGGGAGCCTTGGGTGTTTTAAAATCTTCTTTATCGTTTTGACAATCAAGAACATCTTTTTCCGGAGATTTTGCTGGAGTACAAATAGAATATTTTTCTTTGCGACTACTGCTGCGTGTTATGCGATTTCTTAAATTACGAAATGTTTCTTTTACCGGTTTACGTATAGATTCGTTAAATGTTGTTTCCACGGAGGCAATGGAACATATTGAATCATCGGCATTTTCATTATGATCATCAATATTATCATCATTGGGAGTTGAGTCCAAAGCCACCGAACTTCTACGAGGTCTTAACATTTTAGCAATAGGTGTTCGTACAGCCACAAAACTCATTGAACGTTTTATGGAACGTGTGATGGACCCACTTCTAAGTAATTTTGGTTTTTTAGTACTGGCGGGTAAGGCAAACGATTCTACTGACATTAGTGAAACACTATCAAAACTTTCACGTTTACGTTTGAGTTCCGACTGAGCATCATCTAAATCAGTATCGTTATCCTCATCTAAGTTATCATTATCCATTTCCAAAGCTGAACTATTATTGACTTTTATTAAAGGTTTTTGTGATAGTTCATCCTGGTTATATATGGGCGAAATATTTGTGGGTTTTTGAAAATCTCCAGAAGCTTCAGTAGATAAGATTTTACCATCGGTTGGTAGTTTATCCTGGTTATATATAGGCGAAATATTTGTATTTTGTTGAAAATCTCCAGAAGTTTCACCATCGGGTTTTTGCAATTTATTTATAATATTTAATGATTGTTTACTACCTAATGATTGTTTAGAAGATTTTGGAGTACTAGCATGAGTATCTAAATCTAGATTATGAGGTTTTAATGATAAATTATCATCGACTTCATCGTTATAGGGCATTAATAAATCATAAACAAAATCATCTTCTTTACAATCTTGTTTTAAATAACACTCATCATCGACAACTAGTCTTTCATCAAAATGATCATCATCGTCGTCATTATCGTCATCATCTCTATCCTGCTCCACATTATTATCATCATTACCACGACCACCACCACCACCACCACGTAACGCCTCAACTTCCATTTCAAACTTATTTTCAGGTATGAGAGGATTATTATTCTTTTGAGGAGTTTGATTAGTACTAGTTTGAATTTTATTAGTATTAGACAGGGTTTCTGAAAAGTAACCACCCGTATTAGGCATGACCTGTAAATTGAAATTTTTTTTTAAATAAATGAAAAAAAAAAACAATATTATTCACAATATAATAAATTTCTTTAGATTTGTTAGTTATGATCAACCACAAAACACAAAATATACTAAATTATTGTTTAAAGAAAGTGCAAAAAAAACTCACAACATGTGAACATTCCGGATCATCTAATTCAGCTTGTACACCACCATTACTTTTTAAAACATCAATCATATGTTGATGTTCATCGACGGGAAAACCAAAGAAACATATTTTTTGTCCTTCGAACGCTTTTAATTTATGATCTTTTGAAAATTCATCTGTTGTGGCCTTAAATTCTAAATCATCTTTTCGATCCCATGCAGCATATACCCAAGCTGGCCTTACCACAGTTAAACGGAAAGTTTTGGCATATCTTAAAAAAGAAAAAAAAAAACAAATCATTAATATTACAAAAAGATACGAGTATTTCAATTTAACAGTTATTATACGTCGAGTAAAAAAAAATTGCCAAGTTTCAAAGCTAAATAAACTTTTGATTGCATTTTATAAAGGTTCGAAGAATCATTATACAGAGTGGCGCAAAAACCATCATCTGATTTTCTTTCGGTATAACTTTTGTTTAATGCGAAAACTCCATTGGTTTTTTACTGATTATGTTTGTTCGCACTTATACATTTTGCTTCAAGTAATTGTGTAAAACAATGTTTGACAGCTTATTATAGCTTTCACCCACCGATAATGTTAGTCTGCTGACGTGTAGTACAATTAAATTGGTAGAAAAACTTAATAGCCGCTACTAAATTTTAGTAAACTTTTTGTAAAGTGGAATTTAAAATCGGTTTGCAAAAATTAGCAAAAAAAAATTTACTTAATATTATTAATATTAGTACATTGAAGTTAGTAGTAAAAATTAGTAATCGCTACGAAAAAAAATAAGAAATTTATTTTCTTTTGTCGAACAGCAACACTTTTTTATTTTATTAATTTTTTTCAAAAAATATTTTACACAAAATTTAAAATAATAAAAACATAAACAAATTTATTATTCTGTTTTAATTTGCTGATTTTTTGTATTGAAAAATTTTTGGACATCAGTATGTATCTTCACTTCCGATCTCTTTTTCAACCTATGTAGCATTTTAAGTCAATTTAAGTTATTAAGTATAAGCTTTAATTATTAGAAATAAAATTTCCCTTAATATCAATAATATTTACTAATTTTTTAAAAGTGTTAAATTAGTAAATTTTTTTGCTAACTTTAGCAAATCGGTTTTCAAAAATTTGTAAAATCGTTTCTGAAATTGGCAACAAAAATTTTTAAATAGTCTGTAAAAATTCTGTAATTTGTAAAATGTAAATAACAAAAAAATTTACTAAATAATATTTTTTTTACTAAAAATCAGTACAAAAACAGTAAACTGGAATAAAAAAGAGTTTACAAATTTTTTTACCAACTTTTTTTCTGAGTGTAGGGGTCGCTCCTTCGAAAAAGTTCAATCACCTTTTCGACGTAACTGCGCTCGTGACTTTGAGATTGTGTAATTGTGCTTCATTATTTATGCGTGAATTTTCTGTCCCCCAGAGGCGAGAATTTCGGCCGATGAGATAAAAATAAGCCTCGTTGTTCATGATTAATTGTGATGGAAAATCATTCACTTCGTCGTTCGAGCTTTCATGAGTCATACAGCGATTCGTTATTATTCATTATAAATTTTGCACGTGTCTACTTAACAAATGCCAACACCAAATTGACATACGATGACATTTGCAAAAATGACAGCAATTTTCAATAGGGTGAAATTTATTGCCCCACCTTGTATTATACTTAGGGTTAGGAAGTTTATGGAAACACATGACATCGAATAATTAAATGAAATTTAGCACATTGTGCTATAAATGCACTCAAAATAGTTTTCCAGTCTCTATTGTGTAGTAATTATTCTTTCGTATTTATAACTGTAATTGCAGTTGTTTTTCTATGGAAAAATACAGAAAAACTGTTACAACAGTTATTAAAAAACGACAACAAACGAAAAGTATTGAATTTCTTAGCAGTTTTTGAAAGCAGTTATTTTCACTATTATAATAAGCAACTTCCGAAGCAGTTTTATTAGTTATTTAAAAATCAAAAAGAGTGGTTTAATTTTAAATCCTTCTTTAGTGTATATTAGGGTTGCCCTTAACAAAAAATTATTGATTTTAGCCAGTCTCACCGCCCAGTTTTTGTAAAAAAAAATATCCTGAAAAAATTTCAGGCTAATCGGCTGGAGCTAAGATGTGCCGTAATCCCACTCAAATGTGGGGAAAACCAAAAAATCGAAATTTTTTGTCACATAACTTTAAAAGTATTGATTTCACAAAAAAAAAATTATTACATGTTTTTATTTTTATTAAAAATGTATATACAATGCATATTATATATGCAGAAAATTATTAAAAGCACAAACAATTAACTTCGAATATTAAAATTTTTGAACTAATTTATTTCTGTCGCAGCCGAAACACTTGTTTCTATAATCCTTAACAACTTTTAGAATATATTGTTTTTGCTCCTCATCGTTTGTGATAATCGAATTATATTCCTTCATTAACTTGACACCTCTTTCCGCTGCATCTTTAACCACATTTAATTGTACAACAAACATCTTTTGCTTTAGTGAAAGCACACACAAATTCCAGGCTTATTGAAAATCATTCAAAAACAGTTTTGTCGCTTTGGAAATAAACTGCTCAATAGCACTTCTGATAGCGGTTGAAATGTCTTGATTTTTTATTGTTGCCTTTGTCCGCCATTATCGTTTTTCAGGCTTCAACCATTTTGTGGAATGTGGCATTCCTGAATCAAAAAATGCCAGAGCGACATTTCCGGAATTAAGGTACCATAAATGATCTAGCAATTTTTAAATTGCAACCTGTGATATACGAGTATCCCTATTAATGTTTTCAAAATTGTATATTTGTTGCAATAAGAGGAAGTCATTGTAAAGCGTTATTATTGCAGATGTAGACGAAAACCAAGCTTCAATATAAATATTTATTATAAAAATAGATATTTGTCGCAAATCATTTTCTTCTTGTTTTGTTAATTTAAATTATTTTCGGAATAAAAATATTTTATGCTTTAACTGCCGTTTTATGGTGTCTACCAGAGAACTGCAAAATCAACTTTTTTCTTGATTTAATCATACACAAAAATTCTTGTTCACATTTAATAATTCAACAAAATTCACTGTAGAATAAAATCTGCATCATGTTAATGAACGCGTAATTCGGATCAGTTTGAATCATATGTCGATTATGGTTACTGCAAATTTAATCACTTAACAAAAAGTCAGCGTTAAATAAATCAAAAAAAAACAACAAAAAACGCGTATGAGTGTATTCATAATTAAAACAAAATATAAACACATTTCATAAATGATATTTTTTACATTAGGGTGGGACTTAAATTCGCTTTTTTAGAATTTTTATTAGTAATAAAAATATTCTTCTTTGTGAAAAACAGGTGGGTTGAAAAGTTCCTGCGCTCACCAAGAGATGGCACTGCTAGCTCCAAACTTTTGTTTTCTCAACTTGGTATAACTGTCCTGAGAACACATGCAAAGTTGCAAGTCATCTGTCAATTCTTTCTTTGTTTACAAGCCATTTGAAGTCGATCGTGCAGTCATTAGATTCTTTGTTTTGAAGGGTTTAAAAGCAAGGGAAATTTATGAACAGTTGTTAGAAGTGTATAAGGAGTCCTCATCTTCAATACGCACCGTTGAATTTTGGGCTGGTGAATTTAAACGTGGTCGTACCAGCCTTGAAGACGATCTACGCGAAGGACGACCAAAAACTGCAACCACAGCAGAAATAATTGTTAGTGAAGATCCAAGTTTGACTAAGCGTGAAATTGCTAATGCCATAGCCATCTCAGACGAACGAGTAATCCATATTTTACATGAAGAATTACGTATAAAAAACTGTTTGGAAAGTTAGTACCGCACACATTAACAATTCAACAAAAACTGGATCGATAACAAATTTCTCAGCGTAATTTGGAGCGTTTTAAGCCGAATAAAACCGACTTCTTGCGTCGTTTTATAACTATGGATGAGACTTGGATCTACCACCATGATCCTAAATTGAAACAAGAACGTTTACAGTGGACTGAAGCTGGTTGATCAGCTCCAAAGCAGGTGAAGTCACAACGATCAGCAAAGAAGGTTATGACATCAGTTTTTTGGGATGCAAAAGGAATTTTGTTGATTGATTATCTTCAGAAAGGTAAAACAATCAACTCTGAATATTATTGCAGCCTTTTGGATCAGCTTGATGAAAAAATTCGTGAGAAAAGACCTGGTTTAAAGAAGAAAACAATCATTTTTCACCAAGACAATGCATCTGCTCACAAAAGTGTTTTGACGATGGCTGAATTCGAAGAATTAAAGTACGAATTGCTTGAACATCCACCGTATTCACTAGATTTGGCTCCAAGTGACTACTATCTCTTCAGAAATCTCAAACAATTCCTTCGTGGAAACCATTTTTCGTCGAATGAAGAGGCCATAGCAGCCGTAGACGGTTATTTTGCAGAGGAAATTATTGGAAGATCATTGGAACATCTGCATTGAGCTTCTAGGAGATTATATTGAATAAAAAAATACATTTCGTAACAAAAACAGTATTCTTTCATTTCGAGCGCAGGAACTTTTCAACCAACCTGTATAAATATTTTTTTGGAAAAAAAAATTTAGGTCGATATCTCAGGCTTGCCTAATCCGGAAAAATTTAAATATTGTCTAAATTTTTTTTCATCTATTTTGATTGGAAAATTAGGCAATATTTAACTTTAACCGGATTGGACGAGACAGAGATGTCGACCCAAATTAAAAAAAAAAAAAAATTCACAAAGAACAATATTTTTGGTATTCCTAATAAAATAAAATTCTAAAAAAATGTATTTTAGACTCAGCCTAATATACATATAACATTTATGAAATGTGTTTCTACAAAACCACCCCCTTTTTATAGATAAGAAACTATTTTGTTTTAATTATGATTACACTCATACACGTTGTTTGTTGTTTTTTTCTGATTTATTCTACATCAAAATAATTATTGTTGGCTCGAATGAACAGAATAAAATCAATGGTTTAACAACGACCGATGATTATACATCAGTGACAAAACAATTTGCACGTCGTTTGATTGATTTAAAATCATCAACAAATATGTGTGTTGGAGTATATTCAGCGTTTGAACGCAAACACATATTTATTCTTGTGTTGATTGCGTATCAACGTTTTGCAATCAGCAAATGCAGTTCTCTGGTGTCTACATGGTAGCCGTAAGAGTGTCTTTTGCAAAAAGTTTTCAACTATAGCGCATGTTCCATTTATACGCCTAGTGTTTATTGATGTTGTGTCAAAAACCATACCATTTATATATGGTCTTGAAGTCGCCATTATACTGTCTGATGCTGATGATTCAAATTGCGCCTTTTCATCTAAATGTGCATAATTGTATCTATAGCAAATTTTTCGAGAGCACTGCGTTCTCTTTAGAGAAATACTCGCTGATGGTGGTTTTTAATTCTTTCTACCATTTCAGCCGTCCTACAATTTACTCCCACCTAAAGCTGAAGAAAAATTGCCGACTACATATAAGTATATATTTTTCCGCAAAAATTTTCAGCACATTTTAATTAGTTCACTTACGAGTTAGAATTTCAAATGATAGACATTGAAAAACAAGTGGGTTTGCAGAGAAGTAAACAAAAATTCTGCTGCTTTTATAACGGTAAAATTTGTGTGCTGCAAGTTGTGCGTATAGAAATATAGACGGTTTAAACCCAATACAACACAGTGATCCAGAAAATACGTATTTTCGTTTTTTTCAAGTTTTCAACTTTCAAATTCCATACAAATTTTAAATCGAAAACTTGAAAATGGCGAAAATACGTATTTGGAGCTCAGTATGAATGGGGTATTAGTTGTCAAGAGTACATTTTGATACGTTCACTACGAGTTAGAATTTACGATGTACATACATATATGTTTACACACTTTGGTGTTTATTTTGTAAATTATTCGATTTAGAAAAAAGTTGTAAAAGTACGAAATATTGAAAACTTCATAAGTAACAATTTTCTTTCACACAATTTTTTTTGTTAAATCAATAGTTTTGAAGTTAGGAGCCAAGAAATTTAAATTTTTTTGTTTTCCCCAAATTTGAGCGGGTTTGCGGCACGTCTTAACCCCAACCGATTCACCTGAAATTTTTTGTTTTTGTTTTTTTTTTAACCAATATTCACCAATGGGAGGTGAGAGTGAAAAGAATCTGCAAAAAAAAATCCGCCATATAGCTAAGGGCCACCCTAGTGTATATGGGTTATTATTGATATATTTTAAGTTTGAAAAGAAAAACTATAAAATTTGATAACTGGAGCACTGTTTGTAATTTTGACTTTAAATTTTAAAAATGATGTAATTACATTATTAATTTTCTTGGTAAAATTTTTAAAAGTATTTATCGAGATTTTGTTTAAGGTAATAAGGCCTAATGCTTTAAATGTAAATAAAACAACTGTTTATTTTATATTGCCTGACATTTTGTCAATTATATGTTGTGACTTTATCTAAGGTTTATTTTGAACAATACGAAACCCTATTTTTAGAAACATTAACAAATGCCCCTATTACGGTTTACAATTCAACTCTACTTCAACTGACTCTACTTAATAAATATTGTTATAAACTTGCACCAAATAAATTTTCAATTAATAATAATAGATTGTTTTCGAGGAGATCCCTAATTAAATTAATATTGTTCGTAATAGCAAATTTTTCATTCGTATAACGAATTTTATAAAATTGTTTTTAATTAAAAATTTGTTTTTCTTTATTAAAATTCTGAAAAAATAACTATAAAAGCATTAGTTATTACCAATTTTTGACTGTTTCAAAATTTTTGTAATACAATTTTAGTTAATTTTGATTGCATTTGTAAGTTGATTTGCAACAGTTAAAAATAATTAATATTTGATTATTTTAAAAGGTAAGCACCCTTTGTCGTCTTTTTAACTGCATATGCTTTTGTTTTAACTGTCATTTTTAGTAGGTTCAACCGACAAACTATTTGTACTGCATTAATCATTATTATAGATAAGGAAGATGTTTTATAATTAAATAAAAAAATCAAAGTGTTTTTTTTTATTGTATTTCACACTTTGACGGTTCGAAATACAATTTGACTACAAATTTAAGAACTTAAATTTAACAATTTTATATACTGTCAACAAATTTTGAACCATATTATTTCTGCAACTCGTTAAGCAGGCACAGCCAAACAAAAAGTAAATAAAAACTATTTTAATTGACTAATTTTGGCTTTTTTTTTGCGTATAAAAATTCCGTTAAAAAATTCAAAATTGGGTAGCAGTTATATAAAATATATTTGAAAAGTCTAATGAAAGTAAAACAGTGTTGGGTACTATTGGGTCCATTTTAAGATAAAATTTTTCAAAATCATCCCACATATATGATCGGCAGGCTCGAAAGTATATAACCAAGAACCCCATAAACCACGATGAACAAACTACCAAATTTTTAGCCACCCATGATGTCATGATGCGACTACAAAAAAATTCTTAGTCGAGACCACGAAATTCTTAGCCGATTTACAGAAAAACTTAGCCTCTAGCCAGGGTTGTATCAATTCAAACATGTATTCATAATTCACATCACTAAATGTTTCTGTAAATCGGTTATGAATTTCGTGGTCTCGACTAAGAATTTTTTTTGTAGTCGCACCATTTGGCATCATGGCATCATAGGTGCCTAAAAATTTGGTAGTTTGTTCATCCTGGTTTATAGGGTGCTTGATATAGCAACCTCTAAAATCCGAAATCAAATGGTTTACAATTTTGGATCTATTTCACTAAAACTATTATAATTAATCATTAAAAACATATGCATTCGAGCCTAAATAGACAATATAAACCTGGTTTGGAGTAAAAAATTCCAGTTTGAAACATAAATTATTAAAAATTTTATAAAAATGGAGCAAAATCACACTTATGGAAATTTTGGTATTAAATAAATAAAAAAAAAAATATTTATCAAACTCAAAATAAATATAAAACAGTACAACGTTAATTAAACGTTAATTAATTTGATTAGTAGTCTTTATTTATTTAACAAATTTTGCGAAGTGTAAAAGTTTTTTTTTTGCCTGAATAATTGTAGGATTTTTGAGGTTAACAATTCACTAACGGGAAACTTTACGAGTTTGAAATGAAAAACCGAAATTAGTCAATTAAATATAATTTTATGTACTTTTTGTTTGGCTATGCTAGCTTAACGAGTTACAGAAATAATCTGGTTCAAAATTTGTTCATATAAGTGTACAAGTTTTTTTTTTTGTTCACTGTATGTAGAAATGAGCTTTCAAACAAATTGTTTTTTTTTTTTGTCACCATATTTTTCAAATTATTAATAAATCAGAATTCTGAAACATCTATAAAATACTTACTGATATTTATCACCGCCACTGTGGGTACTTATGAGATGTGTAATTTTGGAATTCATATCTTTCCGAATGCAACCACCCATAGAATGTATTAAATTCACTAATTTGGTCTATTTAATATAAAAGAAAAGAAAAAGGATAACAAAATTTTATTACCGCATAATATCAAAAAAAAATATATATTAAAAAAAACTTACCAGTTCATCTTTTTTGCGTATACCGGTAAAACATGTAACAACACCACGCATGGAATAATTATAAATTGGTCTGGCATTGTGCGTAAGACCATCCTTCATTTCTGATGATTGTATTAAGGCTGGTGGACCCAAAATGCTAAAATAGATACGATAAAATAAAAGAAATTCCCAATCAATATTTACAGAGCTCAAAAAAAAAAAAAACTATAAGAAATTTACAAAACTGTTTTCTTAAAACAGTAAAATTATTATGAACCACTGAAATTAAATATTTATATAATTCTCATAAAAAAAAATACAATCGTTTCGTAGAACTTATAACTTTTAATCACAACAAATGATATTCATCAATTAACACCACTCAATTATTGTTCAGATCATTTTAAAAGGAAATTCTTATTGTTATATGCCCCATTGTTTGGTAAATATGTATTAAAATAATAAAAAGACTGCCGCCTGCCAACAAGGTTTCAACTTATTGGCAAAATTGAAACATATTGAATTCGATCAAGAAGAAAATTGGAAGAAAACAGGTGTTAAATATGTAGCACCAGCAGAGTTTATTAAATGTGGAGAGCAGTACAAACAAAAACTATGTTTATTTTCATAATTGTTTCTAAATGATTATTATCATTATTATTGTTTTGACAAGTGATTAATTGTTTTCTTGTGATTTCAAAGAAAATTATAATAATGTAAATCAAAAGGTCAAACAGGATATGTTGAGAAATATTTAGAATTAATATACGACCATTTTATGTATTTAACTTTTTAATAAAAATTACACATTTCCTTAAATTTAATTCTCAATTTCAATCAGTTTCATTCCAAATTAAAATGAATTATGATTAAACAAAGGTCATTAAATGGAAAAAAAAATTAAATGATAAGGGAAACATTTTCTGTACTCAATGAAATATTGACACAAATTCAATTTTGACTTCGATTTGGCATCATTTCGAAAAGCAGAACATGGCCGATTAGTTAGCAATAAAGTAGTAAGCTCGGTACAGTCTGAATAAGAGATTGCAGAGCCGATTCAGATAATCGAATCAAGAAATTTTACTTAAAATAATTTGATTTTAATTAAGCGTAGTTTACATTATCTGATTTTCCATTTGATTTTACCTAAGGAAAATAAAATTAAAACTCTTATGAAATGATGCGCTTGTCAACAAAATCTCTTTGATAAACGCTGTGTAAACCCACAGCGGTTTATCAAAGGACACATCAAAATCATTATAGGATTTTTTTTTGTAAGAAAAAATAAACAAAGAAAAATACTCAATAACGCAAAAATAAAATTTAGTAATTCAGTCGAATTAAAAAAATGAGGAACTAAATTTTATAAACGCAGAGCAATACAGAATAAATATTGGAATTTGCACTGCAAAAGAACCTATGAAAACATCAAATATTTACTTTTAAAAATTACAAAAATCTGATTGTAATAAGAGTGGCGTATTTGAAATCGTTTGACAATTTCCTATAAAAAAGGTTTATTCAATATTTTTAGAGGCACATGGAAGTTTTGGTTTTGCAACCTCTCTTGTTCTACACAGATCACATTCGAATTTTTGGCCTGTTCGTGCAGCATATCGGAATATGAAACTATGTATGTCTTTATTACATCTGAGGTGTAGCGTATGTTCACAAACTTTGTAGAAAATCAAACCCTATTAACCCTTGAACACCTCCAAATACTGGTAATTTTTGGCTCTATTCCAAAAGGGGGAGGGCGGGAATGAAATATTTTACAGAACTTTTGGACATAAAATTGGACTGCATACAGTGTACATGGTCATTGTACCCGTTATTTCTAAAAAAAATACTTAACAAAAGATATGACACTTATTTTTATTTAATGTGTTAACTTAGATACTACTAGCAGGCAAATTCCGCTACGTTGTTAGCGTAGAAAATGGTTGCCCGGAGCTAAAGTATATATGAAGTTACCAGGTAATTACCAGGAGTCCCCAATTTTCACCATGTCCCAGATCAAAATTCTTAGATGTACCTCAATTATGAGTTAGCCCATACTCCAGGTAACACATATTTCAAATTTCAGATTTTTTTCCATTGAACCCCCATTTGTACCATGTACCTTGCTAAAATTATAAAATGTAGCTGATCAATGAGTTAGCACATACTCCAGTTAACACATATTTAAAATTTCTGATTTCTAGCTAAATCGGTGTGGGTAGCCCTTTAAGAAGGGAGACCTTTTTGTCCACCACGTCACATTTCCGAAAATCCGACCTAGGTGAATGTCTACACCGGAGGAGGAACCTATGCACCAAATTTTAACTTCCCAGCTCCAGCTGTTTTGGCAGGATATCAAGAGTGAGAATTGTTCCCTTTTCTGCCCCTCCCCGTTGAATTTTTCAAAAATTACAACTTCACTGTTATCTACATACTAAATTTCATCTTCCTAGGTCCAACGGTTTGTACAGGCTGTTAAGCGGAAGACTTCATCGATCAGTTAGCACAGACTGCAAGAAAAGCATATTCCAAATTTCAGTTTCTTGCTATAGGGGTTTGGGCAGGCCGCGAAAGGGGAGTTTTGTTTCCGTTTTGCTCTTCCCCGAAGGAATTTCCAAGAACCTCGTATTAACAAATGTCTACGCCGCAGGGGGAACCTTCATACCAAATTTCAGCGTCCTACCTCCTGAGGTTTGGGCTGGGCGATGGTAATTGAAAAAAATAAATATTTACACATTTTAACATTTACCCATTTGCACATGTGCATATTTACACATTTGCATATTTGCACATTTACATTACCATCAAACCATTAATCATCAAACTATCGATCCATCAATCTATCAAACCATAAATCCATCAAACAATCAAATTTTCACTTCTGAACATTTGCACTTTTTACTTTTTAACATTTGAACTTTTTCAAATTTGCACATTTTCACATTTGCATTTTTCTATTTTTTACATTGGAGGAGGAATTCTATGTACCAAATTTAAACTTCCCAGCTCAAGCGGTTTTGGCAGGCCGTAAAGGGCCTTTCTCCTTATTGCACCTCCCAGTAGAAATTTCAAAAAATCCAACTTGGGTGGATGTTTACGCTGGTGTGGGAATCTATATACTATATTTTAACTTCCCAGCTCTAGCGGTTTTGGCAAGTTGTCAAAGGGGAGAATTTTTTCCTTTTTTTGCCCTTCCCGTTGGATTTTCCAAAATTGACATCTTAGCTGTTATCTGCGCTCGAGAAGGAGCCTGCACACCAAATTTCAACTTCCTAGGTCCAGGGGTTTTGTCAAGCAGTTAAATGGCTAAAATTCTAAAATGTAGCTTATTAGTGAGTTAGTCCATACTCTAGGTAATATATATTTAATATTTCAGATATCTTGCTATTTCGGTTTGGGCAGGCCGTTAAGGGGAAGATTTTCCCCCTTTTTGTTCTCCCCGCAGGAATTTACAAAAATCTTACCTGGGTGGATGTCTACACCTTAGGTGGAACCAATATACACATTTTTAACCTTCCAGTTTAAACGTCGAGGGGAAAATTTAACCCTTTTCTGTCCCTTCCCGTTTGATTTTTTAAAAATCACGTCTAATCTGTTATCTACACTGGAGAAGGAGCCTGCATACCAAATATCAACATCCCATGTCTAACGGTTTGGGAAGGCCATCAAGGAGGAGAATTTCACCCTTTTCTGCCCCTCCCCGTTGGATTTTTCAAAACTCACGTCTTAGACGGTATCTTGAGGGGAGAAGCAATCTGCATATAAAATTTCAACTTGCAATGGTTTGGGCAGGCCGTAAATGGGGAGACTTTTCGCCCTTTAATCACCCATTTATACAACGTCACTGGCCAAAATTCTTAAATGTACATTATCAAGGAGTTAGCACATACACCCAGGAATGCATATTTCAAAGGGGTTTTGACAGGCGAGTTTTACCCCCTTTTTGCCCCTCTCCGAAGGAATTTCCAAAAACCCCGTCTTAGCGGACGTCGACGCCGGAGGGGGAACCTGCATACTAAATTTCAGCCTCCTAGCTAGCTCTTGCGGGTAATGTTGAATGAGTGAGTCAGTCAGTCAGTAACGTTATTCCTTTATATATAGAGATAACAAATCAAAGAAATTTTTCGCCTATATATCTTAACAAAAAAAAAAAAAAATAAGATATCATAGTTACTTCATATTTTTGCAAGTGTCATGATACACCTAAAAAACTTGCAAAAATTTATTAAAATTTTATAATTTTTGAACTGGATTGCTTTACCTAATACTTAGTAAGATATGCCTAAGTCGTAGAACTTTAATGAACTATACCGGCATTGAGGGCTCTAGCTTTTTTGTGTACCATTCAGTCAAAAGTATTGTCTTTAGCTGAGCATTTTTAGAATTTGTGTGATTTTACATGCGTTGTTCTACTCAATGATCACTAAACTGCCAACACCGGCTGCTGACATGCAACCCCATACCTCCACACTTCAGATTTTTTACAATATTCTTCGCGTCCGTCCGATCCAAAAATGTTAAATTTTAATTTTTCGCAAAAGTTGTTTGCTGTAATTTTATGTTTGTTTCGCTAACACGCGAAAGTACGAGCATTGCATCCGGCCCCTATAATGCATTATCGTACCGTGTCTGCAGAAACATCTTTCCCCAATGATTTTCAATGATATTTTAGGTGGAGAAGTCTTTCTTAATAATGGCTTCAATTTTTCGTTCATCTTTATTATTAAGCTTTGGTGGACGGCCAGTTTGTAGCATATTTTCAATTTTGTTTTTATCTTTACAACCGATTTATAACTTTTTGCACATAACATTGATTTTTATTCTTCTAGGGTACCATGACTTATGCTGTGATTAAATATGGATTTATATTGGTTTACAATTTGAATTAAAGTGAAATATTATTTGAATTTGTGGTAGAATACAAGTAAATACGCAAAATAAAAATAAGTAAGTATAATTTTTGAGAAATTTGTGGAGATTTTTTTTTTAACCGGGGTACCATGACTTTTGCTGTTCACTGTATGTCAAAACACGCCAAAGCCCAAAACTTAACACAAACATCAAAAACTAGTAAAATTCAAAATTACTTATTAAGGGTTAATTACGTTATTATTAGAGTATTGTTAGTACAAAAAAAGTCTTTCAAAAATTGATTTTTATATTAAATTTCTCTATAGGTCTACAAACAAAAAAGAGCTCTTGCTTCTCTATGGTTTTTGATATATCACTATTCCATATAAACAATAAATGTGCCCTTAGTTTTGCGTTGCCATATCATGAGGTAATACAAATATTTCTAATATTTAATTAGGAATTTATATAAAAGGTAATATAAAAATATAAAAATAAATTTAATTATCCCTAAAGGTCTATAAACATTACCGGGCCTTTTATTCGTGACGCAGCTATAAAATATATACAAATTAATACAAGCGTGAAAACATCTGATCGATTTAATAAAAAATAACATAAACAACGGTGTTTCCTTTTGATTAATACACCCTACTTTTTTGTGTTTTTTGGTGCGCCATCTGTTGTGAATTTAGCATATTAATCGATCCAGTAAACAAATTTATCGAATAACATAAAAATCAGCGAATTAAATGGTTTTCCAATAGGTACTTGACAACTTTGAATGTAAAGAACTCATGATATAAAGTACATTCGGTATGATTATTAAGTATCCAAATGGCAATTTTACGTTGAATCTATACGTCTTTGGAATTCACTTCCTACCACCATTCAATCCATAAGCAATGCAATACAGTTCAAGAAGAACATTTTTTAAGTTTATAGTTAAAGTTTTTGTATGTTACTTTTTCACACGTCTTTTGAATATAAAATTTTATATGAATATTTTATTATTATAATTTATATTTTAATCTTTTCTTTAAAATTGTTTTCATTCCCAGCAAAACTTTGGTAATGGGTGCGATATTCTCATGTGTTACCTTGTAATGATAGCTCGTTACCTTTTTCATTATTTGCAAGCATAAAGTAATAAGTTACTCATTATTGATAACGTAATATATGATTTATAAATGAAAAGTAATAATTGAAATATTTTTGAAAATCTATTTTTAGAAACATTACTTTGTGTTTTTTTGTAAGCAAAAGGGTAAGGTATGTTTGTTTTGACAGCACTAGCGAAAAAACGAAGCGCAACAATTCATTTAAGTTTAAAGCAATCAAATACTATATGCATCGATAACTCAGTGAGTAGAGTTCTTGGCGGGCAATCAGAATTCCCTGGTTCGATTCCCATCATGACCACATTATTTTTAATAACGTTTAAAATATTTGTAATAACTTTTTTTAATAAAAATTCCTCTTTTTTAAAAATCTATTTTTAGACACATTACTTTTTTCATTCTCGTAACCACATAAGTAACCCCTTACATTATCTTCTCTAAAGTAATGGGTATATACATTACTTTGAGGCTCATCGCCCATAAAATTCATCAATGAAGTGAGGTGTAAAGTAATCCATCGGCCCCTATGGCTATCCCAGCAAAACTTTGGTAATGGGTGCGATATTCTCATGCATTACCTTGTAATGATAGCTCGTTACCTTTTTCATTATTTGCAAGCATAAAGTAATAAGTTACTCATTATTGATTACGTAATATATGATTTATAAATGTAAAGTAATAATTGAGATATCTTTGAAAATCTATTTTTAGAAACATTACTTTGTATTTTTTTGTAAGCAAAAGGGTAATGTATGTTTGTTTTGATAACACTAGCGAAAAAACGAAGCGCGAAAATTCATTTAAATTTAAATCAATCAAATACTATAGGGTCCGCCAAATAACTTTTTTTTTTGAAAATGCTATAAAAAAAAACTACAGAATATTTTCTCAAATTTCTTTTTTTATTTGAAAGTACAATTCTTCCGGTTAATAATGGAAAATTTTCATTCAAATGGCTGCCTTAGTCAAAGAGTATAACATAATACCAGAGCACCAGCAGTTCGGCTTTCGCCACAAGCACCGGGCGCCTGAACAATGTCACAGAATTGTACAATATATAACAGAAGCCTTGGAAAACAAAAAATACTGGTCATCAGTATTTTTAGATGTTTAACAAGCCTTTGATCGCGTGTGGCATGGGGGATTATAGTACAAGCTAAAGAAGTTTTTACCAGCACCATATTTTTTGCTTTTAAAATCATATTTAAGTGATCGATTCTTTTATATTAAACATAACAATGAGAACTCAGATTTTTTACAAAAAACTCTGGCGTACCGAAAGGCAGTGTTCGAGGAGCTGTTCTATATACATTTTATACATCCGATCTACCAAATTCTAATAATGTTTTAGTGGCCACATATGCAGATGATACAGCAATCTTAGCAGCTAGTAATTCACCTACAGAAGCATCGTTTTTAGTACAAAATCAACTTGACAATATACAGAACTGAGCGCCCCGTGGGTTTCAATTCCCACCAGAGGCTCTGGTCTGCTTTCGCTACAACAAACCGAAGGCCTTTGTTGCTAGTGCTCGGTTAGGATATTAACATATAATTTGTAATTATATGATTAATAAATAAAATAAATAAATAAATAATATACAGAACTGGCTTACAAGATGGGACGTTAAGGTAAACTCAAACAAGTCGAATCATATTACATTTACGTTGAGAAAAGGCGATTGTAAAGCTGTAAAAATTAATAATGAAACCATACCCCATAAATATTGTGTCAAGCATCTTGGAATGCATTTGGATAGAAGACTCACTTGGAAAGATAATATAAAAAGAAAACGCAATCAACTTAATAACAAATTCAAAAAGCTGTACTGACTGCTCCGCCCTAAATCTCATTTAAGCATAGAAAATTATTCTTAAACTAATTTGGATATACAGCATTCACCTCTGGGGTACAGCAAGCATCTCTAATATAGAAATTTAAAGATTTCATTCTAAAACACTTCGGGCAATTTTAGACTCACCATGCTTCGTCACAAATAACGTAATCCACCGCGACCTCAACATACCTTAAGTTCAGGATGAAAGCAAAAGATCTTCACAAAAGTATTTAAATAGATTAAGTGATCACCCCAATGTATTAGCCATTTGTTTATTAGATGATATTAACGAATCAAAATGATTAAAGAGACTGCATGTATTAGATCTCCCATTTAGATAATAAGTGTATAAAAATGTACCATTTAATTCTCTAAAATCATAAATTATTTAGTTGTTATATTTTTATAAATTTTTATATTAGTGATATTACATAACAGGGATGGAAAACTTGATACAATTGAACTTTTTTTGAAACTATTTGATTTAAGAATGTACCATGATACTACCGAGACGCATTTGATAATCTCACATATTTTTCCCAAATAAAAATTTGATATTCACTATTTCAACATCTCCCCGTTTATATCCAATATTTATGTAGTATGGCAACTCATTGATTTTTTCTTTTCGTATTTTCTGATACTTATGAGTTTTTAATTTTATTTATCACAATAAAATGTAGCACATTGTGTTTTTAGGAAAAATTGTATTTTTCATACCAAACATTTGTAAATGGTTTTCAATTCCACTTTACTATTTTTGTACTAATTTGCTATTTACATTTTACAAATAACAGAATTTTAACAGAATATTTACAAATTTTTGTTGCTTATTTCAGAAATTATTTTACAAATTTTTGAATACCGATTTGCTAAAATTAGCAAAAAAAAATGTACTAATTTTTAAAAAATGGATATTGAAAGAAATGTTATTTGTAATAATTAAAACTTATAAATACAAACTTAAATTGCCTTAAAATGTTACATAGGTTAAAAAAATTGAGCGGAGGTGAAGATATTTTCACAACCGACTCATGTCCAAAAATAAAACATCCACTTAAAAAAGCACTAAAAATTTTTTTACATTTAAAAATCAGCCCTTTAAACTAATTAAATTTGACCTAAAAATCCAAAAAATTTACTAAAAATATTTTTCAAAACAAAAATTAGCAAATGAAAACAAAATGATGAATTCGTTTCTGTTTTTACTATTTTTTAACCTTGATTTTTTTTAATTTTATCTAAAATATTTTTTGAAAAAAATAAATAAAATAAAAAATGGTGCTCGATAAAAAAAACATATAAATTTGTATATTCGAATCCGTAAGGCAATTTCAAAAGAAATGAGCAGCTTTAAAATGTAACAAGTGTATCTAAAATTAATTAAGTTAATTTGGGCATTTTAATAATAATTTTTTATACCCTCTACCATATATGGTGAGGGTATATATCAGTTTGTTATTCCGTTTGTAATATGTCGAAATATAGGTTTAAGACCCCATAAAGTATATATATTCGTGATCCTTATGCAATTTTAAGTCGATTTAGCGATGTCCGTCTGTCTGTCCGTCTGTCTGTCCGTCTGTCTGTCTATCTGTCTGTCTGTTGAAATCACGATCACGACGCGAAGACGCAAGCGGGGGTGCCTATTTTTACCCAGATTATTGAACATCCTCCCGAGCAGTTTGGTATTTAAAATGAGCAAAATCGGTCAAGCGGTTCAAAAGTTATGAGTGAAAATGTGAAGGTACCTCTAAATTTTCCATACAAATTTGTACAATTTTTCTGTATCTATTTTTTTTTTTTCTGTTAAGTAAGTAAAAATGTTATTAAGTCTTCTTATTGTTCGATTACATTTATTGTCTTACATACTATGATAACTAAGTTAACGTAAAAATGAACAATGTTAAAGTCGCTAACAGAGCAGACCTCTGTAAATAACATTGCTAAAACTAAATAACAAAAGTTCGTTACATAAATTGACAAAACATATTCATATTACAGTTCAAGCAAAATTTAGTATATACGTATATCATCTTCATCCCCTTTGGTGGATTTTCAAAGATTCGGTATTCAAAGATTCGGCACAGCCGAATTTAGCCCTTTTTTACTTGTTTTATATTGTAAATTAAAATATTTTACAATTCATTGTAAACTAATTGATTGTACTAATATTAATAATATTCAATAAATTTTGCTGGTTTTAGCAAACCGATTTCAAATTTCACTTTACAAAAAGATTACTATAACTTAGTAGCGGCTACTAATTTTTTTTTACTAATTTAACTGTACTACACGTCAGCAGACATGTGTTGCCAAGATTAACAAAATGTACCGCTGGGCTCAAATTAGCAAAATTTCCCGTAATAACAGCAAAATTGCGTATAATATTTCTTTGTAATTCACCAAATTTGTATAAAAAAGTTGTTAAGTAGGGTTTTGATATAAAATTTTTTAAAATCATGTTTCCATTTTTCGGATAAATTTTAAAAACTATTTATAATTATATTTAATTAAAAAAAAAATTTTATATAATATAATAATTATTTTAGTTTTCTTCGATCTTCTCTATTCATGTAATATTCCTTATCGAGCTAAAGATCCTTTATTTATAAAAAATTTAATTATAAATATTTATTTAAATAATAAATAAATAAATATTTATAATTAAATTTTTTATAAATAAAGGATCTTTAGCTCGATAAGGAATATTACATTTATATAATATATTTATATTATATAAATTATTATTTACAATACATATGTAAATATATCTTTCTTAATACAAAACAATATTACTACATACAATTAGATTCTTCACCATGTGATAAGTTTAAATTTTCTTTTTGTTAGGTAACTAAAGCTTAATTACATTAATCTGGTCTCTAACTGAATGTGTTTCTTTTTTTTTGTTAATATAAAAAAACAAATTTTATATACGTTTTGTGATCATTTTTATTTTGATCTATATAAATTTTTTGTTTTAAAAAATTTTAGTACTCTGAGGGTCAAAAAAGTACCTATGAATATTTTTTTGATACCGAAAAAAATCCCATTTTCCATCCCTGTTACATAATGGTGTAATATACTATATGTTATTGTATATTGTAAGTGATTTTTTTAATCAAATTTGCTTATTATCCCTTGATAGATTGCAAATAAATAAAGCAACAAAAAAAAATGTTACGGAAAAAAATTATTGCAAGATCGAACAGATTAATTCAAGGCGTTATCTCGTTTATGAGGCTCTATTTTTTTTGGGAATAAACTATACATGGTTTATTAAAAAAAAAAAAAAAACAAGTAAGAGTGGCTAAATTCGGCTATGCCGAATCTTATATACCCTTCACCATGGTTGGGGAAAAACTGAAGTTTATATATAGACATATATGGAATGGACAGATTTATATACGGACGCCTTTAAGAGGAAATTAACCATTAAGTTTGGTGATAAAACTTGAACTCGGGAAGATTTATGGTTTCAGAAAATAGGTATTTAAAAAAAATTTATGTTTTGGGCATAACTTTTTTGTATCTGAACCGATATTTTCGAGTTTTTTCACCAAATATGTTATACTAAAGATTTTCGATCTTTTGCTATATAAGACGTATACGTAGGTCATATTACAGCTCTAGAATAGCGTTGTTGTTTGTGTATAAAAGGTGAAGAGGTGAAAGAAAAGAATTTCAATAAATCGTTAAAAGAAATCACTAGAACTGCATGTGTTTTAGTTCTACAAAAACGTTTGATTTAGCTGGCAAATTTGCATTTGGGATTTTATTTCGCTTT
The DNA here is from genome assembly GCA_949748255.1 of Eustalomyia histrio. Lineage (NCBI taxonomy): Eukaryota > Metazoa > Arthropoda > Insecta > Diptera > Anthomyiidae > Eustalomyia > Eustalomyia histrio. The sequence continues at coordinate 60,538,752 of OX456524.1, forward strand.
TTTATTTAAAAATATTTTTAGTTTCTTTAGCATAATTTTAAAAATTTGAAGGAAAATAGTTTATAAATTTTTTTTTATAAATTATTATAAGTTATGACCTAAAATAGTTGCACTCAAAGGGAAATTTTGTATAAAATTTTCTTAATATATAAGAAATAAAATGGTTAAAAAATCTGTTTATAAATTCTTTTAAATCGGAGCAAAAAATAGAAATAAAAACGTTTGTATTTTGTTTCTATCAGAGGGTTTTTACAAAAATTTTGATGTTTTTAGCCTATTTATGGATTATTTAATTATTAATAAAAAAATTTATATAAATTAATTATTAAATGTTAACAAAAAAAAAAAAAAAATAAACAAAAAAAGTCTTAAGAAAATAAAAAAAAATGTACAAAAAAAAGTGAATTGACCGGGATTCGAACCCGCGGCCTTAGAGAAAAAAAAGTATTTGTGACATAGCGTCTAGACAGCTGAGCTATTGAAGCTCACACAAAATCATCGTTAATAGAGGTACATATATAAAAAGTCTTCGTTCATTAGAGATTTGTTTGGTTTTTATTTAAATGACAAATGTTTGTTGTTTGTGTATAAAAGGTGGAGATGAAAGAAAAGAATTTCAACAAATGGATGTGTTTGTTAGGCGTAAAATTCTACATACATATTAAACAAAGAGATTTTACGGAAAAAATTAGAGGTAGTCCTGGTTTTTTGCTAATATCTCAGCCATTTATTAACCGATCTGGCTGATTTTTAATAGCAAACAGAAATGGATCACATTTAACAGAAATAAATAACAATGAAGTCCTCATCATGTCTGGGTTCTTCGGAAAACCCATTTCAACACACAGACGGACATCGTTAAATCAACTTCGCTCTTCATAACGACCCAGAATATATATACTTTATAGGGTCTAAGATCAATATTGTAGAAATTACAAACGGAATGACAAACTTATATATACCCTTCCACCTGTGGTGAAGGGTATAAAAACAAATTTAAAACTATTTGGGGGAATATTTTTTATTTTTATTTTACTTTCAAATTCATCATAAATATCCCAATTATCATAATATTCATTTGCATGATTTTTCACGGTATGAAGATCGTCTTCTGGCTCTAATACAATTGCCTATGTTAAATAGCCGCAGACACATGCTAAATATCACATTTTTATTAAATTTAATTAATGGCAACTTTTGTAAGGTTTTTACCATGTACTTCAAATAAATAAATAAATAGTTTGTATAGATTCGATCTGTAACACCTAAATTTGTGATCTGTAATTTAAGAGAAGGCCGATATCGCTAATTTCACATTAAAAACCAATCTCACTTAAAGCAGGTGGCGAAATTAACAAAAAAAAAACCCAACAATACATTTAGAATCTGTCCAATTTTACATAATATTTTACCATTTTTTGGGAGCAGTTTAAGACTTATTTTATCCTTAAAAAATAAAGGCCACAAGTGCAAAATTAAAAAAACCCTCAATTGATTCTTTGGAATTGTCCGTTACTGAACATATTCTATAAAAAAAAATCTGACCGATTGCAACATAAATATACTTACTAAATATATATTGCTGTTTTATCCAGCCAAATTTTTTAGAACCCTTTAAAGCACTTCTTCTAAAAACTAATTCCGGGGAGTCAAATGCAACACTTTATTGTCCCAGAATCAGTTCTGTAACTTATTTAGGATCGGTTCTAAAGTAAGATGTTCTAATACAAGATGTCCTGGTCCTGTTATTTGGATTTTGCCTTTTAATTAGGTACTTAAATATAAAAAACAATATTATTTCTTCGACATAAAGCTACAATTAAAAAAATGACAAGGTAGCCATATGACAATTTAAAAAAGTTAAAAAACAAAGGCCCAACCATATTGAGCGAAGTTGAATTAAGGAAATGAGCGATACCATACAAATACATTGAAGTATCCATATTTAGCTTCAGTCAACTTTTAAAAAGTTTCATCTCTATTAATTCAGTTAATTTTCAATCGAAACTCATCGTAACCAACTTAATCAAATTAAAAACATGTAAAAAAAAAATATATGAAAACAAAAATAACAATTAAAAAATAAAACAAAACAAATTAAAATCCAAGAAATTTAAAAAATATGCAATTGTGCGAATTTCAACTAATTCATTCAAGTCAAATATGGATGTCGTGTTATTCAGGGCAAACTTAAGTCAAATTTAGTTGACTTTTGATACAAATCTTAGGTCGCTTAAGCCAATTGTAGTTGGACCTTAACATATTTAAAAAAAAATCAAATAACTTATACTACATTTACACTTAACTAAAAACTAGTACTTGTATTTACATGTCAAATTGCATAAAAATTGTGAAACAAAAACTTAAATTTTTTAAAACTACTAGTTTTAAATTGTTTTGATTGATTGGGCTTAAGGCTTAAAAACAAAGTTTTACTTTTGGCTACCAATATATTAACAAGAGGCCCCTGTATGACAAATAACAATACAAAACTTTACAAATATTTGAAAAAAAACGAAAATACATATTTTGTGGTTCAAAATAAATCGGGTGTAATCAACAAATTTTTGTAAAAAGAAAAAATGTAATATATGGAATTTTTAATTAAATTTGAAATTAAATAATTTTTATTTTAAACAAGTAAAAAGGTTTAAGTTCGACTGTGCCGAATCTTTGAATACCCTCCCCGTCAATTTCCTTAAGAAAATGTTGACAAGAATAATTTAAAAAACTATAGAAGTGAAATTATGGAGGTGAAAAAATTTTGAGGTGGAACAAATTTTTTAAGGTGAAAAATAATATATATATAATATATATATAATATATATATAATATATATATTATTTTTATATATAATAATATAATATACTAAAATATAATATAAAATGTTATTTATGAGAAAATATATTCTTTACCATGTAGCGAGTTTCTACTAAAATACACCAATTTGTATGAAAAATTTTCACTCATAACTTTTTAACCGCTGGACCGATTTTGCTCATTTTCAATACCAAACTTCTCGGGAGGATGCTCAATAATCTATGTAAAAATGAGAGCCCTCGCTTGAGTCTTTGCGTCGTGGTCACAATTTCAACAGAGACGGGCATCGCAAAATCGACTTCAAATTGCATAAGGATCACGAATATATATACTTTGTGGGGTCTTAGACTTATATTTCGACATGTTACAAACAAAATGTCAAACTGATATATACCCTCATCATACACTCAGAAAAAAAAAGTAACTAGAAAAATTTGTAAACTGTTTTTAATCCCACTTTACTATTTTTGTACTGATTTTTAGTAAAAAAAAAATATTATTTAGCAAATCTTTTTGCTATTTACATTTAACATATTACAGAGTTTTTACAGAATATTTACAAATTTTTGTTGCTAATTTCAGAAATCATTTTACAAATTTTTGAAAACTGATTTGCTAAAATTAGCAAAAAAAAATTCGAATTTTAAGAAAGTGGATATTAAAGGAAATGTTATTTCTAATTAAAACTTACACCTACAAACTTAAATTGCATTAAAATGTTACATATGAGTCATTCCATGTCAGACCGAACACCTTTTTTACAACACCTCTTCCGATTTACTTTAAATTAGGCAGACGTATTAAACATTAAAAAATATTTTACACATGTTTCCAGAAAAAAATTAAAAAAATGTTTTGAAAAAGTTATGTGCATTTGAATATCGTCGAAATCGTAAAAAATCTTCCGACATGATAGCATTTAAACTAATGTTTCGCAAAAACTTGTGAATGGATTTTGAAGACCAATGCCTTATTTTAAAGGTACCACGAAAAGTTAAATTTTTAATGTGAACATTTCATTTTTAGTTAACATTAACATTAACCTTAATTAACATTACATCAACATTTTCGTTAACATGCCTGAAAATATAATGTTCACATACAAAATGTAACTTTTCGTGGTACTACAATGGAAAAAAATCGGAAAAAAATAGAATCCATTCGACTTCTATTCTGAAATTTACAGGGAATATTAAGGTTATATTGAGCCTTAAGAAAATATTTTTTTTAGATTTTTCGACTTGTTCGAAGATGGTGGAAAACAGAAATTAAGTAAAAAAAAACAAATTTTAAAAATAAAAAAATAAATAAATTAAAAAAAAAAATTTTTTAAAAAGGAGGTTCAAATACCTTTAAAATACAGCATTGGTCTTCAAAATCCATCCACAAGTTTTTGCGAAACATTAGTTTAAAAGTTGTCATGTCGGAAGTTTTTTCACGATCTTCAAATGCACATAACTTTTGCAAAAAAAAAATTTAATTTTTTTTCTGGAAACACGTGTAAAATATTTTTTAAGGAAGAATACGTACTAAATTTTTGAAAGACATCGGAGACATCAAAGTCAATTTTTAGCAAAAATTGTACGGTCAGACATAGAATGACTCATATGTAGATTAAAAAAGGGATCGGAAGTGAATATACCGACTCATATCTGAAAATAGGACATCCACTTAAAATAGCACTAAAAAGTTTTTTAGTTCTAAAATCAGCCCTGAAAATAATTAAAATTTGACCTTAAAAGTAAAAAAAAAAAAAAATTGACTAAAATATTTTTTAAAACAGAAACAACCAATTTAAACAAAATGATTTTTTTTTATTTTGCCTAAAATACTGAAATAAAAAAATTAGAAATTTTGTACTAATATTAAAAATATTTTGTAATTTTTTTTTTTTGCTGATATTAGCAAACCGATTTTTAATTCCACTTTACAAAAGCTTTACTATAATTTAGTAGCGGCTACTATTTTTTCTAATAATTTTATTGTACTACACGTCAGCAGACATGTATTGCTAAGATTAGCAAAAAATACCGCTGGGCTCAAATTAGCAAAATTTCCCGTAATAACAGCAAAATTTTCAGTTGCCATTACACTTTTTTTTTGGTGAGGGTATAGAAACGAAAATACGTATATTGGGGTTTAGTATGAAGAGGGATACATTTTTAGTTTTAATTATCTGACAAATTTCTGCAAAAAGAAAAAATGTAATTTATGGAATTTTTAATTAAATTTAAAATTAAATAATTTTTATTTAAAAAATGTAGGTAGACACACTCTTAGCACAATGAAGTGTGACAATTTGTCTTATTAAAAAAAAAAATATTACATATGTATTTGACCTTAAATTTTGGATTAACTTATAAAATATTTCTGCTTACGAAGAAAACAAAAAAAAAATCGCTTTAAAGCACAAGCAGCAACATTAGGCTGGAGAGTAGCAGGCGAACTTTCGATTTTGATATCGGTTGTAAGGGCGAGCGACACAAATTGCGATAAAAATAATACATAATTAGTATGTGTGAAATTTCAAACCGAGAGATGGAGGACCATCAACAATTTTACAACAAAAAACAGACATGATTTTAGAAACACTGCAGAAATAATATTTTTCCTAGAGTATTCAAAAACCGAAACCGAAAACCGGTCAACCGGTTTCCTTATTTTTAAAAACCGATCGGTTTCGAATATTTTGTAAATTCGAAGAAAACCGAAAACCGGTCTTTTTTGTTCGGTTAACCGGTTTTTTTAATTACATCACCAACTGATTTACTTGGTCTCTTTTATTTTTTCCGAAGACTTATAATCGTTTGTTTGGTTATGAAGATTTAGATGTAAGTCTGATAGATTCCGATGAAGACATAACTTTGGATATTCCAAATTCAAATAGTTTAATTTCTGATCTAAATAACACAATAAACAGTATTCAAAATCCTAAAAAAGAGACTGTACAAAATCATTCATCATTATATGATGATTTCATATATCTTGCATATTATTTCTAAAATATTATTTTATAACTAAAAGATAGATTTTCTTTTTAAATATTTAAAATGTAATATTAAAAAAAAATTATTTAATGAAAAACGTTTTAAACGTTCAAATTACTAACGTACTTATTTTACCCAATTTACAAACTTAATGATCTCTATTCATTTGATTCAATAAGACGTAAGCTTAATGAGAAAAAATGTAGTGTATTGCTTTCCTTAGATTTATTAAAGGCCTTTGATAAAGTTTTACATTCAAGGCTGATAACTAAATTATGTAATTTTTTTAATTTTTCTAAATCTGCATGTAAACTTATATGTTCATATCTTGGTAAAAGGTCACAATTCGTTTCTGTAGGAGACAGGAACTCTAGTTTATTGGAGGTTACCAGTGGTGTTCCACAGGGTTCTGTAATTGGCCCCATTTTATTTATGATGTATTTAAATGATTTTATTAATGTCATTGATAATAACTCTTTTGAAACATTTATATATGCGGATGATGTACAGATTTTATTTTCTGGGGAAAGGCAATTTTTTGATGTTTTGGAAGCGAACATTGAGTTTTACCTTAATAGGATTTCTCAATGGATGGATACTAATGGGTTGGAAATTAATCCTGGCAAAACAAAGGCAATCTGTTTTGGTTTTGACTCCAGTAATTTGAATGTATCATTAGGAGGTGTTAGGATAAATTTCGTCACTGAAATTAAGTGTTTGGGTGTTTTTGTGGATGATCAATTACGTTTTTCAAAGCACATTGATTACGTTTGTGCTCGTGTGAATGCTACCTTAAGGCGATTGTGGTCTCTAGATTTATGTTTGCCTCACATGTGAGGAAACGTGTTGCTAGTGGTCTTCTTATGTCACAACTATTATACGCCTTAGAGGTGTTCACGGGTACTAATAGTGTTTTACTTAGACGCCTTCATCTTACATTTAATCGTATCATAAGATATGTTTATAGATTAAGAATGAGGGAACACGTCACTCCTTTTGTATTAGATTTTGTTGGTATTTCTTTTGAAAATTTTATAAAATTGAGAATTTTGTTGCTATTTCACAAGGTGATTAAGACGAATTGTCCTAGTTATATTGTTGAGAACTTTAATTTCACAAAATCGAGTAGAAACCCTCAAATAGTTTTTCATCGTATAACTTCATCCATTTATGAAAGATCCTTTAATGTGAGGATAACTAGAAATTGGAATTCGCTTCCTAGATACCTTAAAAATTTCGTTTTTTCAAAGGCTACGTTTAAATGCAAATTAGTGCAGTATTTCGGTATGTAACACCCTCTCTAATTTATGATAACTCTAATTTTATCTTTTCTTAATTGCTACATTATGGACCTTAAATTTTAAATTTTATTTTAAATTTTATATTTTAGTTATTATTTTAGTTTAGGCATTTTATATAGATTTATTTTTTTTATATAGTAAATTGTTTTTTTAGTAGTATACGAACCATATTTGGCCCAGAGGGCTTGGTTCTTGAATATTTGAATAAAATAAAATAAATAAATAAATATGAATATAGTTTTATAATATTAATTTTTAAGATATTATATTAAAAAATATTAAAACCAATAAATGAAATGTTGAAATGAAATACAATAAAAAAATTATTTTTTTTTTTTCAAAGAATGTATTTTTTTATTTTTATTACTTTATATATTAAATTTCTGTTTTTTTACATAATTAACAAATTATATAAGCTTTTTATTCAAATTAAAAAAAAAAACCGAAAAAAACCGGTTGACCGGTTTTTTCTGCAAAAACCGAAACCGAAACCGGTTTTTTTAAAATTTGATTTTTCGAAGAAAACCGAAACCGGTTTTTTCAAAAGGCCGGTTTTTTGAATACTCTAATTTTTCCTCTTTCAAAAATGCAATAAAAGTGTGTGATGTTGTAATTTATTGCTTCTAAGTAAAACATTGCGAACAACAATTATGTAACAACAAATTTGATTGTGTTGGTTCCTCTGAAAGACTTATGAAGTGTACCAGGTAGAAACCGATTTATATAAAATTCCGGTCATTGTGGTCATTTCTATCGATCCCCCATACAGCTGTTGTGAAAATCAAAAGTTCGCTTTCCACGCTGCAGCCTAAACAACATTCTTTGACCTAATGTTTCAGGTTGAGTGGTTAATAAACTTATTCGTGGACTTTTACGGGTCCACAAAATTTATGGAGCATGAAAATATTATACACACAAAAAGCACATACACAACTATTTAATAAGATTATTAAGAAAAAAAAAAAAAAAAGAATATATTTATAACATTGTGCGTACAATGTCATCGGTTGTCTGACTGCCTGCTAGCTGCCTGTCTGCGGTAAGGTTTAAAATGTTTCTCTGATTTTTTTCGGTTTCAAATTAAATATCATAAATTTTATTAATAATGTTGTGTGCGAACACCACTCAAATATTAATTTGAAATTATCATCATAGAACAATAGATTAGCAACAATCATCCAACCCTGATTTTGAAAATAAAAAAACAAAAACAATCAAACACACGTTTTATTTTCAACACTTTTTTATACGCCATAATTTGCAGAAGTTGTCAAAAATTTGGCGCCAATAAGATTTTAATTTTCAATTTTATTTTACCATATAAATATTTTTCTATGTAAAAATATTATTTTGTACACTCATACAGTGACCACGAATTATTACGAATTTCCCCTAAAATTATAATAAAAAAATTCTAAAAAAAACAATAATGCTCAAAATGATGATAAAGATGTTTTTGTGATGTACGAGTACAATATGAAAATATAATTTATTGTCAACACAAGTGTATTAAATTTGAAAAACAACACCCCCAACTTGGTAAAATATTTATGTTGTTTTTTTTTTTTTTTTTATAAGCAGCTAGGAAAATTTAATTTTGATTTCTATATATACATATATATTTGCGAATACATCTTTCTCAATAATTTTGATACGATATTAGAAAGCCTTAAAAAATAATTCATTTTAAGTAGGCTTTCGAATATGGGTTTTGTTAATATCGAAATTTAATTTTAAAACAACCATTTCTACAATTTAAGATATTGATATTACTTTTGCCAATAAAATTTTTCATTAAAATAGTGAAAAAAAATTTATAAAATTTTATAAAAAATAGTTTGTAAGTTAAAATAACAGAAAATACCATTTAATAGAAATGACATTTCATTTAAAACCCGGTCACTAACTTTTCATTTAAATCAAACGGTTTTTGTTATAATTTTCAAATTTTTTTTAAAAGCTGGTAATTTCAAAACCTAAATTTTTCGATCTATTTGAAGCATTTCAAAAAATTTACAGCTTTTAAATTCATATAAAATTTTTATTTAAAACCTTTTTCATCACATTGACTGAGATCTAATGTATACATTAAAATATTGAACTTAAAAATTAATGCGACGATTTTTCGACATAAAACTGCCAACAATTTTGTCTTGGTCTATCTCTTCACGATATACAGACATTCGAGCCAATGCAGAAAGTCATACATCGCCCATTAAATTTATTAAGTACACCCATAAAACAGATTCGTGTTGACAACCGAATTTGTAGAAAATAGAATGGTTCAGTTGCAGCTGTTATTGAAGCAACCGAAATACTGTTGCCACAATCAAATTAATCGTGTATCAATTGGTTTTCTGTTGTCACAACCGAAAAATTCGATTACCACAACCGAACTATTCGATTAATTGCGGTTGTCAAAACGAATCTGTTTTCTTTGTGAACGTTTTGATTCTTTTTGTGTTGTAAAGCCTCTCTCCGCTTTTAGATCAGTTTGATAAAAATTTATAAGGCTACACATATTATATAAATTCATTACCACATTATCGTGTTATCGTGACTTATAACTTTGAACGATATCTTTGTGTTCCTACACGTCTTGGTAACTCTGGCTGTATAACATACAGCTTTACTATTTCAGTAGTCTCGAAATATGCGGTTTCGAAATATGAGGATATGAAAATTGGCAAAAACGTTAAAATATTGAAAAAGTGTCCATACAGGTTGGTTGAAAAGTTCCTGCGCTCACCAAGAGATGGCACTGCTACCTCTCAAGTTGGTATAACTGTCCTGAGAACACATGCAAAGTGGCAAGTCATTCTGTCAATTCTTTCTTTTTTTACAAGCCATTTGAAGTTGACGTGTCATTGATTTTTTTTAATATGGAAAAAATTTAATATCGTGCAAAGGAAATTTATGAACAATTGTTAGAAGTGTGTAAGGAGTCCTCACCTTCAAAACGCACCGTTGAATTTTGGGCTGGTGAATTTAAACGTGGTCGTACCAGCCTTGAAGACGATCCACGCGAAGGACGACCAAAAACTGCAACCACAGCAGAAATCATTGAGCAGGCACATAATATGGTTAGTGAAGATCTAAGTTTGACTAAGCGTTAAATTTGTAATGCCATAGGCATCTCAGACGAACGAGTACTCCATATTTTACATGAAGAATTACGTATGAAAAAACTGTTTGGAAAGTTAGTGCCGCACACATTAACAATTCAACAAAAACTGGATCGAAAACAAATTTCTCAGCGTAATTTGCAGCGTTTTAAGCCGAATAAAACCGACTTCTTGCGTCGCTTTATAACTATGGATGAGACTTGGATCGACCACCATTATCATAAATTGAAACAAGAACGTTTACAGTGGACTGAAGCTGCTCCAAAGCAGGTGAAGTCACAACGATCTGCAAATAAGGTTATGGCATCAGTTTTTTGGGATGCAAAATGAATTTTGTTAATTGATTATCTTCAGAAAGGTAAAACAATCAACTCTGAATATTATTGCAGCCTTTTGGATCAGCTGGATGAAAAAATTCGTGAGAAAAGACCTGGGTTAAAGAAGAAATCATTTTTCATCAAGACAATGCATCTGCTCACAAAAGTGTTTTGACGATGGCTAAATTCAAAAAATTAAAGTACGAATTGCTTGAACATCCACCGTATTCACCAGATTTGGCTCCCAGTGACTACTTTCTCTTCAGAAAACTCAAACAATTCCTTCGTGGAAAGCATTTTTCGTCGAATGAAGAGGCCATAGCAGCTGTAGACGGTTATTTTTCAGAGCTTCCGGAAAACCATTATAAGGATGGGATAAAATTATTGGAAGATCATTGGAACAAGTGTATTGAGCTTCTAGGAGATTATATTGAATAAAAAAATTTATTTCGTAACAAAAACAGTATTCTTTCATTTCGAGCGCAGGAACTTTTCAACCAACCTGTACAAAGTCGCCATAACTTCTAAACTATACTATTAAAGGTGAAAACATTACCCTTAAAATGGCGCCCTAAATTCTTTTTGTATTAGAAGGTTAAAGATTATTTTTTTTAGTTTAACCCATTAACTCCGAGGAATTTGTACTAACTTTTCAACGTGTTTATTTATTATGTTATCGGACAAAAACATAATGCATTATCTCTATTCCTACGCAAAATTTGATGCTCTTTCAGAATCTGAGCTCATTTTTTTTCGAAATTTTTTTTTTTTCTAAAGTTTATAGTTCTTGAGAAAACGATAAATTAATATTTTATAAAATTTTTTCATTCTCGCCGCCATTTTGAAAAACGCGTCGATGAAATTTTCTGAAAAAAATTCCTCTTAATGTTCGAGTGCCATGATAACCTCTGATCATAGTAAAAAGTTGATACCTTTGCGGTATCATTGTGAAAAAAAATGCGAAATTTCTTTTTCGAAAATTTTCACGTTTTCTAATCGAAATTTTGCGCTCATATTCTGAAAGAGCATCAAATTTCGCGTAGGAAGAGAGATATTGCATTATGTTTTTGTTCCGATAACATAATAAATAAACACGTTGAAAAGTTAGTACAAATTTTGATCACCTCGGCGTTAATGGGTTAATCTTCAAAGACCATATCTCAAAATCCAATTTTTTTAAAATTCTGAAAAAAATATATGTTTAAAACTAAGGCATTTCTCTACATTTGTTGCAAAATTTTAAGGTGGAAACTCATTTGGTTTCTAAGTTTCGAAGGAAAACGTGGTCGTAAGCCAATTTTCGTAGCAAATTACACACAAAAACAATATCAGCGGTATTCAATACAAAAAATCTTAATTCAAGTTTCAAATATATATTAGTTAAAAAACATTTTAAGCCTAAAAAAGGTTTATTAAAAATTCGTATTCATAATCAGTATTTTAACTAAAAAGTTTTTTTAACTTGAGGATGGCAACACTGTAGGTTTTATTTGTCACATTTATCGTAATGATGCAAATCAATGATTACTAAACCATACGGTACTCGTTTATATGTATCTTTTTGTCGTTTTTCAAAAAAATATTGTTTTTATAAAATAAAAAATTTATTAAATCTTGTTTATTAATTAATTTTATTTTATTGTAGATAAAAAAGTATTCAAATATCCTGTTTTATTTTCTTTGTTTTGATTAAACAACACACCACAAGTTTAATTTCAATTAATAATATCAAAAAATAATTCTTTCTACTTAAATTCTTTATCCGTAATTGAAAACGGGTCGCTCCGCTCCTCTTTTTGTAAATTTTCGTCTGAGGAATTTTTATCATTTGGGCAATAGTTTCTATTATAAACAAAATACAATTCAAAATATCAAAATTTTTAAATAAAAATGGTTCTTACAATTTTTTTGATCAAATAAAGAATGTCTATAAATTATTTAACAAAAACAAATATATTATTTTAATTAAATGAAATTTTTTTGCAAAAATGTTTAACATGAAAATCAACACAAAGCAAAAATGTCATTTTAAAATAGATTTAAAATATGGTCGAACCAATTTTAAAATTCGTTTATTTACGCAAGGTTTAAAAAAGGTATTTTAGCAAATTTTGGTTAAAATTAATTTGAAATGCTGTTTCAAATATTTATGAATACCGCTGTATGTATACAAAACATTGTACACATATATACACTCATAGCATGTAAAAGATTTTGCGTAAAAATCCGTCGAGATAAATTTTCCTACGACCACGTTTTCCTTCATAACTCAGGAACCAAATGTTTCTCCACCTTTAAACTTTGCCATATAACATATATTTTTTTAGAATTTTAAAAAAATTGGATTTTGAGATATGGGTCTTTAAAGATTACACTTAAAAAAATAACCTTTAACCTTTAAATACAAAATTTAGGGCGCCATTTTGGGTAACGTTTTCACCTTAAAAATGGTACTTATAGAAAAATTTTAGGTTGTATAGCTTGAAAGTAATGGGCGACTTTGTATGGACACTTTTTCAATATTTTGACGTTTTTTGCCAATTTTCATGACGTCATATTTCGAAAACCAAAAGGGTTTGGGGTCGAAAGGTTAATGATTTGATAAACACTACCCATTTACAATATTTGTAGCGAATTTCATTAAAATCGGAGATGACAAATCCGAATGCTGTGCGGTTTGAGCTGGAATTGCCCATTTATATAAAAAAACAACATTTTCATTAAAATTTTAAATTTAAAATTTAAAAAATATTAAATATATTAAAAAATATTATTTCAAATTAACATAACGGCACTTGAAATTAAAAAAAAAAAACAATTGAAATTAAAAAAAAAAAATATATAAAATGCAATTAAAAAAACCAGTCATTCTATGGATATAACTGAAAATTTGGACATGGATATTCCACACTGCTGTGAAATCTGTGCTGTTTTGGTCTTTCACGATTTATCGGTGCTAAAAATTTGGATACTTTTAGCTTTTGGATAAATACCTCATATTTAAACTAATCTAACTTTTAAGCCATTATTTTTACAAATGGCATATTATACAAAAGCTATATAATTGTTGCGAAAATAATATTAAAAAAAAAACACGCCTTCGATTTAAAAAAAAAAGTGACCAACTTTGAGCCCCGATACACCGTGAACTACATAAATCGAATTTTGAAAAACAAAAAACAGCTCAGATATTAGGGGAACACCCACGTGCAAATTTTTACTCAAATCCAAAGATTATTTCAAAAACGATTAGATTGTTTCAAAAACGTTTGCAATGACACCTAAAGTAATTCGAAAAGCATCAATTGAAATTCAAATACATCAAATTAAATAAATATTTGTTGAATTTTAATAATATTTTTAATTGCGTTTGGTTTTTTTTAATTTTAATTGATCTTTTAAAGTAAGAATTGCGAATTTTTTAATTTAATTTGTAATTTTTTGAATTTAAATGGTGTTCTTTCATTTCAAATTTTTCTTTTTTTATTTTTAATTGTTTTTTATAAAAAAGCTTTATTTTTATATCTCTAACATATATCTATAACGACTTGCAAAGAAAAAGACTATCCCTACTTACCGCACTTTTCTTTATTTTTTGTAAACAAAAATAATTTGAACATTTAAAAAAACACGTCAGCCTTTTTACGAAAATTGTTTTCATACATATGTATATGGTCTTCGCCGGAACACGAATTATAGCAATTATATTGTATGCCCTGATCTACTTTTACTAACAAACACATAACTTATTTGTTAGCTTTTGTTGTTTTTAATATTTTATCAAATTACAATTACAAAAATATCAAATATTTTAATGACAAATATTTTTGTTTACATTTAAAAGAGAAAAGCTAAGCATTTCCAAGACTTAGCACCATTTTTATAAATTCTTACTTTTAACCTACTACACCTACTTTGAACGTCTACGGGTTGGTTGAAAAGTTCCTGCGCTCACCTGCTAGCTCCAAATTTTTTTCTCAAGTTGGTATAACTGTCCTGAGAACACATTGCAAGTCATTCTGTCAATTCTTTCTTTGTTTACAAGCCATTTGAAGTTGACGTGTCATTGATTTTTTTTAATATGGAAAAAATTTAATATCGTGCAGTCATTAGATTCTTTTTTTTGAAGGGTTTAAAAGCAAAGGAAATTTATGAACAATTGTTAGAAGTGTATAAGGAGTCCTCACCTTCAAAACGCACCGTTTAATTTTGGGCTGGTGAATTTAAACGTGGTCGTACCAGCCTTGAAGACGATCCACGCGAAGGACGACCAAAAACTGCAACCACAGCAGAAATCATAGAGCAGGTACATAATATGGTTAGTGAAGATCCAAGTTTGTCTAAGCGTGAAATTGCTAATGCCATAGGCATCTTAGACGAACGAGTACTCGATATTTTACATGAAGAATTACGTATGAAAAAACTGTTTGGAAAGTTAGTGCCGCACACATTAACAATTCAACAAAAACTGGATCGAAAACAAATTTCTCAGCGTAATTTGGAGCGTTTTAAGCCGGATAAAACCGACTTCTTGCGTCGTTTTATAACTATGGATGAGACTTGGATCTACCACCATGATCCTAAATTGAAACAAAAACGTTTACAGTGGACTGAAGCTGGTTGTTCAGCTCCAAAGCAGGTGAAGTCTCAACGGTCAGCAAAGAAGTTTATGGCATCAGTTTTTTTGGGATGCAAAAGGAATTTTGTTGATTGATTATCTTCAGAAAGGTAAAACAATCAACTCTGAATATTATTGCAGCCTTTTGGATCAGCTGGATGAAAAAATTCGTTAGAAAAGACCTGGTTTAAAGAAGAAAAAAAATCATTTTTCATCAAGATAATGCACCTGCTCACAAGTGTTTTGACGATGGCTAAATTCAAAGAATTAAAGTATGAATTTGCTTGAACATGCACCGTATTCACCATATTTGGCTCCCAGTGACTACTATCTCTTCAAAAATCTCAAACAATTTCTTCGTGGAAAGCATTTTTCGTCGAATGAAGAGGCTATAGCAGCCGTAGACGGTTATTTTGCAGAGCTTTCGGAAAACCATTATAAGGATGGGATAAAATTATTGGAAGATCATTGGAACATCTGTATTGAGCTTCTAGGAGATTATATTGAATAAAAAAATATATTTCGTAACAAAAACAGTATTCTTTTATTTCGAGCGCAGGAACTTTTCAACCACCCTTTATATAAGTAAAGTTTTTAATTAAATATTTTTTAATTTTAAGTACATATGTTTTTATATAAAAATAAACTCATAATTCTGAAATTTAGGTCTGTACGAGGTAGTTTTGGGTAAAGTCTGGTAAAATGGCATCAGAACGCACAAAACCACATTTCATACCCGAAAATAAACGTCATATCCATTAATTTTCAAATATTGGGTATACAAGTTAATAATGTAGATGTTTTTGCTTGAAGAATGTCTTTATTTTAACAACAAAATGAATTGATACATTTTTCAAAGTATTGCCCATCGTTAGGCACTACTTTTTTCCATCTTTCTGGTAGCATATGGATTCCGCGCCAAAAGAACTGCTCCGGTTTTGAGGTAAAGAATGAATCAAGCCAATTTCTGATACACTGTTCTGAAGTGAATCGTATTCCAGTAAGGGCGTTCCGCATCGATCGAAACAAATGATAGTCAGAATGGCAAGGTCTGGGTCTGTTTTCCAAATAGTTTTTGACCGGTCTTGCAACATGTGGTCGAGCGTTGTCATGATGGAAGATAATGGCCAGTGTCTGGTGGAATATTCTGGTCGTTTTTCGTTAATTGCTCTCTTCAAATAAATCAATTGTGTCCCCTCTGATCGTCAGACGCGATTTCAACAGCTCATAATACAAAACACCCTTCTGATCCCACCAAATACAGAGCATTACCTTGGCGCCATGAATATTCGGCTTCGGCGCCTTTCAACGTCTCTCGGCTTCAAGTCATATGCGATCCAATTTCCTTGCTTTTGAATGAATTCCAATGATTTTAGACGTAGGGAGATGGCTTGTTGTGTGACTCCCAATGATAATGCAAATTCTTCTTGCGTTTAACAGGCTAACCAGGCCTCTCCTTGTGTCTTCTGTGTCGAAATCACCACTTTCGAATCGCGCAAACCATTGTTTACAAGTTTTTTGAGTTGGTACATGTTGACCGTAAGCTTCTACCAACAATCGATAACTTTCAGCAGCCGTTTTCTTCAAATGAAAGAAGGTTATCAGACTTCCCCACAAAACATCTTTTTTAGGCACAAAACTCGACAGTATTATAGCGATTGGCAAAAAAATATGTGTTTACACTTTGGCGTCTATCGAATACTGAATTATAATGACAGATGTTTACCATAATACCATATTTTTTATTATTGACACAAACCATATGTGATAGTTATGCCATCTGTTGTCCAAATCGGCATTATTAACTTGTATACCCAATAAATAGTTCATTACTAACAAGGTGATAATGACAGTTTTACCATTTTACCCAAACAAAAAGTACGAGTAAGTTCTGGTAATAAGAGAAACACAATTACTCTCTCATGAACGCTCTCCTTTACTCAATTTTTGTTACAAGAAACGCCTTCTGGTAAGACTGGGTACCCGCGTGCACCCGCGGTAACGTACGTCGAACACACCTAATGTGGTGTTTGAATCTAATATTTTTAATAAAAGGAAATCACGAATTTTATTATTTTAAAAGAAAATGTAAAATTAAATAATTCCATTTAGGACCTGTGCGAGGTAGCTAAATAAATTCTAAACCAAATACAAATTGACAAAAGGTTTTAAAATTTATTTAGATAACATTTGAAAATTTTTAAAATTTCATAGAAATTCGGAAACCTGAATTTAGTTTAGATAATATTAAGCTAGCTCCTACCTACACAAAATAAAATATTTAAAAACAATAAAGTACATACATACTGTGACTCACAGTCAATGTGAGCCAGGGTAAATTTTCAAGTAAAATTATTGATACATAATAAAAAGAAAATCTGATTGGCAAAAATTTAAATTATTTTTTTTTATTTAACTAAAAAGCTAAAAAAAAACATAACAATTATTTCCGATAGATTTCTTAAGTAATATAAAAAAACAACAAAAACTTAAAAAAATATTCAAATGTGCATCACAGTGACTAAAAGTAAATGTAGTTAATATTTAATACAAATATTTTGTTGGACCTCCTTTCGCTGAAATAACGCCCTGCGGACACACTGTGGGGTTTTTGATACCAAAAAATGGGAATTATTTGCAAAATTAAATTTAGGAGAACAGATTAAATTTTTGTAGTCGGTAAAAGTACACAACATTCCACTAGTGCAAAAATTTTGTTTTTGATAACTACCGTTATGTCACTATACAATTATAAAGTTTGAGTTATTTGACGGTTTCCTCGCGTGTAATATAAATTTCAACTTTTGGTGTCTTAAAAATTAGTTTTGAGTGTTTTCTAGAGTGATAATTAAAAATATTTGTATGGAACCTTCAACCTCAGGTTAGTAAGATTAATTTATGTTTTTTCTTTTTATGTGTAATTTGTGTTGTTATTTTTAATTAATTTTCACGCGTAAGCCCCTAAATTAGTGGATTTCGGGAAATATGTTGATAAATAGTTGTGAATAAAGCCAAATTAAGAAAAAAAAACTTTTTTTTTTTTTAAATAGAAACGGTTTTGAAAATATTTATGAAAAATTTGGCTGCACTTTTTTGCACATTTTAAAATAAATTTTAAATATATTGTTGCACCTACATATAATAAATCAACATATAAAAAATCAAACATATTAAAAGAAGAAAGGGAAAAAAATCGTGCCCATAAAATTAATGTGCAACAGCATAATCATATGGCAAAAACCTCGTCCAGCATCTCCTAGATATTGTAAGCCATTGAAAGTGTAATTTATAAAAGAAACCACGATTGTTGCTAAGAACGAAAAAGATAGAGTGGATCAGAAAATAAAAAACCTTAAAGTGTCTGTAATTTCATATGGAGAAAAACGCTTGAAAGTCAATCAAAAGTTGGTCCTATCCATGATTGATCAAAAAATATGTAATGTACTCACAGAAACTACTAGTACACAAAAATGCTTTTTATGTGGTACTACTTCAAAGAATTTAATAATATTGACAAAATGATTTCTTTGCAAGTAAAAACATAAAATTTGGAGTTCGGTTTGTCAATTATGCATGGATGGGTCAGATTTTTTTAATGCCTGCTCCATTTGGCATATAAGCTTCCAATTAAAAAAATGGCAAGCTAGATCGGACATCGAAAAACAAGTTGTTGTAAAAAATAAAGCACGTAGTCAAGAGGAGTTTAAAAATAAAACTGGTCTTATTATTGATCATCCGAAACCTGGCTTCTTTCAAAATGCGGACATTTCAGCGCAAATTACAAAATTAAATGCAAAACTGATAAGACAACTGCATTCAATTATGGTTACCGTTTTAGTGGTTTTCAAATAAACACTAATGTCTTTCGAGATTGGACAAAACACAAACAAAGATTTAAAAAATTCTAGGGATCATTTTTCCTGAAAATGTTCTAGACAAAAATCAAATGAAGATATATTTAAAACACTATTAGTTATGTACTTCAGATCCAGTAATATAAAATATGAGAAAATTGAAAGAGAAAAAAACCCATAATTTGCCTATGGAAGCAATTCAATTGGGAATATTTGAATCAAATCTCGATGGTAAAGAAGATGCCAATAACGATGATAATGATACCTATACTAATTATAGTGATAATGATGATGATAATACTTGATGATGATAAAGAATCGGATATGGAATAGAAATGTGTGAATAAATATTATTCTTTCTATTTTTTTTTTTTGGAAATTTTGCAATTTTTAGCAATATTAAAGGTGTTTTAAAAAATTAACTAATGGAAAATAAATAAAATTTGTACTAAATAATATTAAAAAATTTATCAGTTTTACTTCTTAAAGTGAATTTGACTGAAAAAAGTTAAAATTAGAAACAGGGAAAGTTACCTTGAATTAATTCCCACTTTTTGTATCAAAAACCCCACGGTGAGACGTCTAGGCATCGATTTCAATAAATTTTGATTGTACGAGGTGCGAATTGCCCTCCACTCGGATTGAAGAGGCATCTATGAGGCATTTTTGTGAGGTAACGGCATGTTTTCGGATATCTTGGACAAGATGGGCCCATAAATTTTCAATTATATTTAAATCCGGAGATTGTGGTGGAACCTCAAGAACATAAGGGCAATTATACATAAACCATTCCCGCGCAACATACGATTTATGCTTGGGATCGTTGTCCTGGTAGGAGTAGAAGTCAACTTCGATCGCAAGTTTTTCAACACTCGGCTTGACGTTTTGCTTTAAAATGTCCATATAAACAAATTTGTTCATAATTCCCGAAATGTGGTGCAAACTTCCTGCCATACACCACCAAACCATGACAGAACCACCTTAATGCTTCACACTCACACTTGGGATAAGGTTTTTTCCTGAAGCTGGGTGTTCTTTTGTCGCCATACCATTTGCCTTCCGTCGAAGCCAAATAAGTTAAATTTACTTTCATCTGTTAATAAAACCTAACCAAACATTTATAGTGGATATTTACTCTATTTTATGTGTGTATACCTTTTGCCAAAAACTCATATCCTTTTGAACGTATTTACGTGCAAACTCTAGGCGTTTTTAACGGTTTATTTTGCTAATAAACGGCTTTTCTTGCTACTCTTCCATTATAACCGTGTTTTCTAAGCACTCTTCTAACTGTTTCAGGGTGTACTTGGACATTTTGACCATTTCCGTCAGTTTCGGAGCGCTTAACCGAGGATTTTTTTTATTTATCTTACAATAAAAGCCTCATTTCCTTTCGAAAGTGCTTTATTTTCACTTCTACCATCTCTTGTTAAGCGGTGGATAATCTGCTGTACAGTTCCGCCGCTTTTATTGACAAATTTAGCCATTTCTCATTAACAATAAGATCAAAGCAAAAATATTAAAAACAAAAAAGATTTACCGCTATTTTACCAAGAACAAAATCAAGTGGCTCACTTTGAGTGTGATGTATAATATTTGGGTAATTTTTTGAGTTTTTGTTGTTATTTTATATTACTAAGAAGATTTATCTGAAATAACTGTTATATTTTTTAAGCTTTGAAGTTAAGCAAACGAAGTACTTAATATTTTCACCAATCACTTTTTTTGTTTTATTATTTATCAATAGTTTAATTTGAAAATTTACCTGGCTCACTTTGACTGTGAGCCACTGTACATATATTTGTTTCTAACGATTTTATTATTTTGTTGTTTTGCTGATCCTTAAACTCAATACAGAGTAATGGCAAATAAGGGTAGTCGATGTGTAAATCAACCTTAAATGAAATCAGCGTTAAATTAAATAAAAAAGGTAATTTTGACCGGGTTTAAAAAACTTAAAAATGTATTTTTGGTTGTTTTTACCCAAATAATATTACGAGTAGGCCCGCTGGGCACACCACTGAGTGTGTGTGTGTGTGTTTATAAAGTTTTTGCAATTTGAATTGAAATAATTTTTTATATAAACAAACAATTTAAATAAAAAACAAAATTGGAATTTTTTGAATAATTTTTTTTTTGTAACAGACAGCCAGCCAACAAAGTTTAAATTTGTAATAACTGTAACGTAAACAAATAAACTACAAATTTCCGTTTTTTTTTTTTTGGTAAATTTTTTACTCAATTTTGAACAAATGAAAAAAATAAATGAAACTGAAAAAAATCGGTATATGACAGTAAATCATTTTGAACAAATGTATAAAAAAGTTAAAATAAATATTTCTTAAATAAATAAATGTATGATCCTTATTTGTATCTGAATTGAAAACTTTTTATTAAACTACAACAGTAAACTAAATAATATTCTGAGTGTAAAAGATTTTTTTTATTTTTGGGAGCCAGTTTTTACCTTAGTTTAATGATAGACTATTTGGTCAGTCTCAATTTAACTGAGCATATTGTTTTTCAGTTCTAGGTTAAGAAATGCCAATCACATGAAGTTTCCATATTGACACTGTGGCAATATTATTTAATTGCAATTAGAATTGTCCTAAAAATGTGATAGCATTTAACCCCTAACCGGTACACTACCATCCAATATGCATAAACGGTAGGCAGGTGCGAATTTCGATTTTTGAGAATGAAATGGTAGCCATGGTATTTAAAAAATGCATTTTTTTTTAAAAAAAGTTTTTCGAAAAAAATATAAAAGGGGCAAGTCTCCCCTTTAACGACCTGCCCGAATACCTTTGTCTAGGAATTTGGAATTTAAAATATTTTTTTCTTGACGAATGGCTAACTCAGGAGTATGGCTTAGACAAGTTTTTGGAATTTCCTATGGTAATGGGGCAAAAATAATGAAAAAAAAAGATAAAAACACTCCCTTGACGCCCTGCCCAAACCTCTTTGGCTAGAAACTTAAAATATACAATATGTTTCTTAGAGATTGACTAACTTACTGATAACAAGAGGTTTTTGGAAATTCCCACAGGAAGGGGCACAAAAAGCTAAAGTTTTCCCCATTGACGTCCTGCCCAACTGAAACCTGAAATGTACTTTTTGGAATTTTCGTCAGGAACGTGGTAAAAATGTGGAAAAATAATAAAAACAATTAAAATATTTTTTTAAAATCATTTTTAGACTCATTATTTGTGTTTATTTGTAAGCTAAAAGGAAAGGTATGTATGTTTCGACATCACAAACGAAAACAACTATTCATTTATGATCAAAGCAATCAAATATTATATGCGTCGGTAGCTCAGTGGGTAGAGTTCTCAGACCACATTATACTCAATAACGTTTGAAATATTTGTTATTATTTTTTTTACTAATAATCTTTTTTAAACACATTACTTTTCCCATTATCGTAACCATATAAGTAACCACTTCATCACCTCTAAATGCGTCCGTATATTACCTTGAGACGCATCGCCTGTAAAATTTATCAATAAAGTAAGATGTTGAGTAATACATTGTCCCATATTACTATACATTACTTTACACAATATTTGGTAATGTGGGGTTTTGCTGGGTCCATACCATTATCGATATTCCTTTTTTGAAATTCCTACGGGGATGGTAAAAAATTGATAAAATAGTCCCCCTTAACGGCCGGCCCAAACTTCTTTGTCCAGGAACTTGAAATTTTAAATAACTGTTTCTTAGAGATGAAAATTTCTATGAGGGGCGCAAATATCAAAAGTTTCCCCCTAAACGGACTACCCAAACTACTTTGACTAGAATTAAGAAATATATGTAAAATGTGTGTTTCTTGTTGTATGGTCTTGATAAGGTACTTTGTGGAATCAATTTTCGCTAGCCACTTGGTTTTTTGGTGGTGCAAAGTGGGGAAAGTCAGCCCCTTAGCAACTTGTCCAAACCGCTCTGGCCAAAAGTCTTAAATTTTAAATACAGGGAATACAGAAAAAAGTTTTGATTTTCTTGTTTTTTTAAGTAACATGTAAAGTTCAAATTATTTTATAAAATATAAATGGTGATTAAAATATATCAAATTAAAAAAAGGAAACAAAAATGCATATTTCAGAATAAAAAAGTTCTTTAGAAAAATATTATTAAAACGTTAAAATGTTTACCATCGAGCAACGCCAATTTATAGTTCAAAAATATTACGAAATATGTACATGTAAATGTTAAACATGTGATCTGGGCGTTCCAAGAAAATTTTGCTAAATTAAAAAACAATACTGATATTTTAAATCACACATTATTTTATAAAGTAAGGGGACATTTTTTCTGAATTCCCTGCTGTATGGCTATTCAGGAAATTCAATTTAAAATTTTTCATTTAGATTCCTCCTCCAGTATAGACATCCACTATGATGAGATTTTAAAATTTTTACTGGAATCGGTAAAAAGAGATAAATCTTCCCTTTTAAAGTTAAATTGTTATATTTAAAAAGTTTTCATGGATACGATGAAAATTTTTTATAAAATTTTATGAAACATTTTTCATAACTTCTTCATAATGGCATAAAAAATTGCATCAATACTTTTTGTTTAATGAGTGTATAACTTAAAAATGCGGGAAATTATGGCAAATTTTGGTCATTTATTATGATATAAATTTTTGAGGTTAATTTCGAATACCCTGTTCTGAAGTGAAGCGTATTCTAGTTAGAGCGTTCTGCATCGATCCAAACAAATAGTATTCGGATGGGGCAAGATCTGGACAATAACGCGAGTGAGGTAAAACTTCCCAACCACTATTTTCTAAATAGTTTTTAAACGGTCTTGCAACATGTGACCGAGCGTTGTCATGATGGAATATTACGGTTTTATGTCTGGTCTTTTTCGGCTAATGCTCGCTTCAAATAAATCAATCGGTATAGGTCCTCTGTTATTGTCTGGTTCGATTTCAGCAGCTCATAATAAATGGGATCCCTCTGTTCCCACCAAATACAAGCATTACTCGCCATGGAAATTGGGCTTTGCCATTGATTTGGCTAGTTGGCCAGGCTTCACATACGATTTCTTGCGCTTTGGGTTGTTGTAATGGGTCCAGTTTTCATCGCCAGTAAAGGTTCGATGTAAAAATGGCTGCTTTTTATGGCATTTAAGCAGTATTTCGGACATGCCAAATCGTCGTTCAACATTTCCGATTGTTGGCACAAAATTCGACGTTTTCGAAACAAAAAAGCTATGTTGTTTACACTATTTCATGTAATGACTCAGTGAGAATTAATGACAGATGTTTACCCTCCAAAATGTCATAAAAATTATTATAGACACAAACCATGTGCAATGAATCTCGAAAACTGAGGGAGATAGAGCAAAACGGATACAGTTTTATGACTACTTCGATAGTGGAATCGGACCAAGTCCTAGTGAATTTTTGTAACGAGATGATGTTAGTAATATTTTTATGGAACAGTTTCATCATAAAGTGTTACATTGAGCTAAAACCTCTGAGAGTAATACCTACTGACATCATTATACTCAAATGAAAGGTTATTATATCCAAACATCAAAGCAATTCAGAAATTGAGAAAAGTCTAAATATTCAATAAAAAAACAGTTTTGAAAACCGTTCAATTGTATTCAAAATTTTTGACATATCCTAAATAAAAATGATAAAAATATTTCAAGAAGAACCAAATCAAATTAAAGAAAAATCTGTCTTCCAAACTTTAACGGATTTGGTGTAGAAACTTGTTTGATGAACGCGGAAAAGTAATACGTATCATATTTCTCAATGTATTGAAATTGAAACTACTTTTGATATTGAGACTTGGAGAGGAAATTTTCAGTATCATCACAATCGTATACTTTATTCCGTAAGAAATTTGGAACGCGTTAAATTTACCGTAAGTGCCAGAAACTCCCGATATCATTATATGTACCCTACATTGCAATACTCAACACACCTCGTAAGCTTGGTTTTTTAAGCTAGGGGTGGTCTACTCAATTTAAATTCTCGTGCATTCCGTGGCAACAATGTAAGCATATGTATACTGTGTAACTATACTGAACTTGAAAATACTTATCATTTACTTGGCAGGTGCCCTATTTTCTCTTATTACACTAGGCAACAGCCATTTTGTTATTTGGTTCTAGCATACTTTTTCTCATGGATTTGGACCTACTGAACACGAAAATGAATTTTAAAAATTTTTCTGTCGATTGGTTTGCGAGATACAAATTTTTTAATTTTTTTTTTTTTAATTTTTGGAGGTACACTTACTATTTTGAGCATATCTTTAGTCTTCTTTGACCTATTTTATCCTACTACTACTCAAATTAAAGACAATTGAGCCGTCTACAACTTATTCTCAGAAAATTTTCAAATCGGGTTAGTAGTTTTGATGTTGGCGGCTTAAAAAGGTTAAAAAACTGCGTTTTTTTAGTAAAAATGTGGCTGAAAAATTCATATAAAAATTCATATAAAATGTAAAACGCGATGTTAACAGCGATTTTAATTTTTTTACGTATAGCTGACACTTTTCCAAAGAAAATAAGCCCTTACTTAACAAAATCTGATGACAAATGGCCGACTTATTATTTTTTTGGTAAACGACCGAAATTCCGCTATTTCACGATTTTTTGATTTTCATTATTTGCACAGCTTACCTACCCAACGCAAACGAATAAATACATTTGAACTTAATTTAAAATAAACAAATTAGTCTTCGTATATTTTTTTTAAATTTATTTACAGCACTACATGCTCATACATATTTAAACATAAGGAGACACGGTTATCAATTGCATTTCAAAACTGTCTGTGAAAGTGTAAAGAAGTTAATATTTAGAAAACGCAAGGAAGACAATGAGTAAAAGACTACGTGTGTTCGAGTGTTTGAACGATCCAGACAATTTCTGCAATGTTTGTGGCCAGTTTATAAAAAAAAATCACGCACACAAGTTTACTCCAGCAGTACAATTGCACTATTTGAATTATTTTGGTATTTCACCAAATATCACAGAACCATGGACACCTAAGTCGCTGTGTGATCTTTGCTATATAATCTTAACCAACTGGGCAGCTGGCGGAAGGTAAGAATTTTTATTTAAACACATTATACATAGCGAATATAGTAATTTATTTTAATTTTAGCCGCCATATGAAATTCGATACACCAATGATGTGGAAAAAGCCGCTATGCCATTCCACAGACTGTTATTTTTGCCTCACCCCAAACAGTGGGGTAGGAAGATTTTTTAAATGGAACTACGCTCAAGTGGGATCGTTTGCGCTTCCAGTACCACATTCGCATGATGTGCCATATCCAGTGTGCCCTGGTGCATCTCTTCAAAAAGCAGAATCGTCAGAAGAAGAGTCTGAGTCAAATGCAAGCGAATTTGAGCCGGGTGCAAAGCGAAAATTACTGTCACAGGCCGAACTAAACGATTGGGTGCGCGATTTTGGTCTCACTAAGGAGAAATCCGAACTTTTTGCGTCTCGGATGATACAGTGTGGATTTGCGGCTTCAGAAGTGAAAGTATCAGCGTACAGAAACCGTCACAAGGAGTATGCAAAATTTTATACAAAGAAAGACCAAATATGTTTTTGCAGCGACATTTCAGGCTTGTTCCAAGAGCTTCACCAAATTCACAACCCCAACGAATGGAGGTTGTTTATTGACAGCAACAAAGAGAGCTTGAAGGCAGTTCTCTTACATAATGGGAATGAAAAGCCATCTGTTCCTATTGCTCATGCGGTTCATTCAAAGGAGAACTATGAAACTATGGACATTTTGCTGAAATGCATAGAGTATAGGAAATACAATTGGAAAATATGCGCCGACCTTAAAGTTGTGGCCATTCTGTGTGGACTCCAAGGAGGCTATACGCGACATTGCTGTTTTCTGTGCCTTTGGAATAGCCGCGCTG
Organism: Eustalomyia histrio; assembly: GCA_949748255.1. NCBI lineage: Eukaryota > Metazoa > Arthropoda > Insecta > Diptera > Anthomyiidae > Eustalomyia > Eustalomyia histrio. Next base: position 60,565,682 of record OX456524.1, read on the forward strand.
ATGATCAGCATTATATAAAAAAAAAATGGCCGGTACGAACGAAACCACTAATAGAGAACCGTGAAAATATAATACTTCCGCCGCTGCACATAAAATTGGGTTTGATTAAAAATTTTGCCAAAAAATTAGACAAAGAAGGTGAAGCTTTTGCCTATTTACGGTCAATTTTCCCTTACCTTTCGCTGGCAAAAATTAAAGAAGGAGTCTTCGCAGGACCCGAGATAAAAAAAAATGTTGAAAGATGAAAAATTCCCAAAGCTGTTATCACCCATCGAAGCCGCAGCATGGAATTCCTTCAGGCTTGTTGTGGAAAACTTTTTAGGAAACAACAAAAGCCCGAATTATAAGGACATAGTTGAGGATCTGGTAAAGAACTATGAAGCCATGGGAGTGCACATGTCACTTAAAATACACTTTCTGGATTCTCATTTGGATTTTTTCCCTGAGAATTTAGGAGACGTGAGCGACGAACACGGCGAGCGCTTTCATCAGGAATTGAAGGCTATGGAACGACGCTATCAGGGCAACTATGACACGGCTATGATGGGTGACTATATTTGGACCCTAATACGTGAGACCGATTGCAGCGAACACAAAAAACAAAGAAGAAGTCAGCAGTTTTTCCACATGGCATAAAATGTACACTTATATCTTTGTTTTTACTCATTTTTTTGTGCGTTGATTTGCTTAATTTAATTAGTTAGTTTAATTTCGTTAGTTTAGCTAATTGTGCGATACATTGAGCATGTAGTGCTGTAAATAAATTAAAAAATAATATACGAAGACTACTTTGTTTATTTTAAATTAAGTTCAAATGTATTTATTCGTTTGCGTTGGGTAGGTAAGCTGTGCAAATAATGAAAATCAAAAAATCGTGATATAGCGGAATTTCGGTCGTTTACCAAAAAAATAATAAGTCGGCCATTTGTCATCAGATTTTGTTAAGTAAGGGCTTATTTTCTTTGGAAAAGTGTCAGCTATACGTAAAAAAATTAAAATCGCTGTTAACATCGCGTTTTACATTTTATATGAATTTTTATATGAATTTTTCAGCCACATTTTTACTAAAAAAACGCAGTTTTTTAACCTTTTTAAGCCGCCAACATCAAAACTACTAACCCGATTTGAAAATTTTCTGAGAATAAGTTGTAGACGGCTCAATTGTCTTTAATTTGAGTAGTAGTAGGATAAAATAGGTCAAAGAAGACTAAAGATATGCTCAAAATAGTAAGTGTACCTCCAAAAATTAAAAAAAAAAAATTAAAAAATTTGTATCTCGCAAACCAATCGACAGAAAAATTTTTAAAATTCATTTTCGTGTTCAGTAGGTCCAAATCCATGAGAAAAAGTATGCTAGAAACAAATAACAGACAAAAGTTTGTTATTTGTGACCTAGTGTTACCGTTTAATTTTTTTTGGAAAAAGATTCCTATCAGTTGAACAGGTTCAAGAAGTATTAAATGGCAAAGATTATATGCGCTTATTTAAATTTTTGTTATACTGTTTAAAATATAGAGATCTAATAATAACTGAATTTCGCTCACTTTTAATGTCGTTATTACTCTTTCTTTTGTTATATAACAAACAATAAATTAATAATATAATTATAACTTTTATTAACTAACATAAGCCAATCAGACACACAACATTTTCGTTATGTCTTATAATGATTTAACTTAAGAAAAAAATGTAAAAGTATTTATGTATTATAAATAAATTTTTTCAATAAATCATTATCATCATTATCATCATCTTATTTCTCAGTATTGTCACGAAAATTCGATTCATAAATATCCATTTACTCGTAGAAACACAAATTCCCATATGCCAGCCCTGAAATGTAAAGCAGTTGCCATCAATGGCAACCTTTCGCCACGACTAGTGTTGCATTAGTGTTCTTCTGTCAAAATTCAAGGAACATCCTTGTCGTTTCCGGTATACAACTTCCGGACAAGGCTGTCAGATTCTAGTTTAGTTGATAATAAAACGCTGAAGAAGTAGCATCGTTGATTAATTGAATATATTGTGTAATCTGTTAAATTGCAACTTAATAGAGTTTCAACAAAGTCTCTTGTGTAATTGTTTTAAATTTGTGTAAATAAAAAATTACTAAAGAAAATTTCAAATGTGTTTATTATTTGCAATATAAAAAGAACTCGATTTATTTAAAAGAAATAAATTAACGATTTAAAAAAGTAAAATCGTAACAATATGTTTCCATTTGATATTTGCAAAAAGTTTAGAAACTTGTATCTTTAATGTGTAGTAATGCAAGAATAAACATTGTTTGTTAACACAATTCAATAAAAAAATTATTTCTGCTTTAGTTTTGTTTTACATTTGGGTTACCCCTTAAATAACAAATTACGTTTTAGTAATTCAAAATAAAACATAATAATATTGTGACTTAAATATTAAATTTTAATAAAAAAAAATGTGTTTTGTATTTATTATACATATTTTTCGATTATATAAATTAACAAATATTTAAAATTAAATTGAGCATTAAAATAAAACTAGAAGAGGGCACTGTCTTAACAGGGGTTTCAAAATGCTCAAACAAATAAAACACTGTTGTCAAAAAATAAAGAAATAAACAATCCATATAAAACCCTCATATTTAGCGAATCGAAAAATAAGACACTTAAACTCAATGTACAAAATATTTGCTAATTTAGAACAATAAAATTCTATTGCTTTTTTATAATATGCAAATTTTGGTACAATTAAATTAATTTTTAAAAATGTATACCATTGTAATTAGTCATGGTATTGGTAATGAAAAAGGCATTATGTTTAAAAAAAAAATAAATAAATAAATTTTGGGAATAGCTACAATATAAAAAAAATATTTGTAAATAAACAACTTAAGACAATAAATAATTATGTGTTGATATAATTACAATTGAATTGAAATCGTACTCGTTAAAAATTATAAAAAATAAATAATATAATAATTTTGTAATGATGCACATAAAAAATGAAGTGTCAATCGAATTGGAAAAAGAATTTTGGTTGCGACAAACAATAAATTTGGTTACCACAACCATATTCAAATTTGATTGCTGAATATTTTGGGTGTTCCAAATTCAAGTTCAAAATTCAGTTGTGTTAACCGAATTCTAGTATACCTGCAGGAAAAACGGGGTCAGTTGGGAATTGGGATCTGTCCCGTGATAGGTGAAAACTGGATCGGTTTCAAAAATATATATCACGAGATAGGTGAAAAGAGGTTCGGTTCCTAAAGTACCTACCACGTGACCGGTTTAAAAGTCATGACATGTTCTTTTAGACCATTCCTACGACATGTCATAGAGGGCAATTGACTCGCTCCTAGGACAAGTCCATGTTCAAGTGACCGTTCCCTATCACAATGAACCGGTCACGTAATGTGTCCTGGGATATGTCCTTTTCCCGCAGGGATCCTTTAGAAACAAGATATGTCTTGGGATTAAATGTCCCAATTGGTTTTTTGAACAACATTAAATGGGACTAAATATGCCATCGGTAGAGATCCCCATGCAGACTACAATACAAAATATCGCAAGCAAATTTTATCACGGATGGTAACCGAAACGAATGCGGTTATCGGTAAGGGTAACGCTATTTTCTATTATTTCGGTAACGTTATTTTAAGGGTAAAGATCAAAAGTACACATTTCTTGTAGATTGTGTAACAAATAAAATAAAACCGCTGATATTGATCAATATTTAAATAAAATGGTTTGTTTTCGTTGCAAAAATTGTTTATTTTCCGGTTTTAATTTGAAAAAAATTTTGCATTGAAATGCCGAAATTTTTGTTTTTCTTAAGAACTCTAACGAATGTCCCAAATTTTGATATGAAAAATAACGCCGATGGAAAGTGAAAAGTATACGCGACAAAAATTTTTTCGAGTTAGCTTCAAATCCTTTTTTTTTATTGTATTCACTTTTATTCCCTGATGTATAACTATTATTGGTAGAAATTGGTACATTTCAGTTTTTTACATTTCTTTCTTGTGATCTGAAAAGTTTTTCTTTAGACAAAAATCGTATTAGTTTTTGAAGCTCTAAAGATCAAGGGATTTAAAATTAGTTAATTTTTATTTTTTTTTGGGTTTGTTGAGTTTTTACAATACGCGTTTAACTTTGGAAAAAAAAAAATCAAATCGTTTACGCCCTTTCGTTTTCGATTTGACTAAACCAAATTTAACAGACATTCCAAAACCTTGGTCTATATTTAAATCAACTTACCATTGTTTACTTTTGTGTATGGCATCATACACAGGACCTTCGAAGTCGTTTAATATAAAATATGTTCGCCAATCATAATCGTTAATAAGTTCCAGACCAGTTTCCGATGTTATGACGGGAACCCCAAATGTTTGGGCAGCTTCAACCGTAGCAATATCATTTATGGCATCGCCCACTAGGCAAATGCGTAAATTTTCTGGTGATGGTGAAGGTGAAATTGACATTTCTGGAAAAAAAAAATAGAAAAAAAATTAAATGTAATCATTAATATAATTTTGATACAATTCTATGTAAAAGAAAATACATTATTTAAAAATAAATTTGTAGCCTTATCATGTCATTCACTCCTAAAGATAAATTACTATGAACATGATTATCTTCCCCTACGTTCTTATGTGACCAACCTTAAGCCCGTGTCAAAATTAATTTATCAAAAGTTCAATTACCTTAAGTTGTAGTGAAAAATTACTTTCAATTAGAGAAATTCTTTACTGTTTTCTATTAACGATGTGTGAGTATTGTATACAAGTGTAGGGTAATTGATAAGTTATTTAACACTTTGACAACCAATGGTTAATAAATTACTAGTTTTTGCCATATTTGGCCCCTTATCTAAAGCAGACAAAGCAGAAGTAAAATATATAATTAAATATACATTTGTTTTTATAATTTTCCCGAATGTTTCTGAAAGCTTTTTGAAAAATTTTAAGCTTTCAAAAACATTAAAATTTAGAATTGATGCACTTCATTCCTTACATTATGCTGATTCAATATGGAGCATATGTATCCAATTGGTCGTCAAAGTTATACAAAAGAGACAGCATTCCAATCATAATAAGAAATTACCCCTACAAGAAATTGCCGACAGGAACCCTGTACGCATTTGGAAGATAGTTTTTTCAAAAATCACCTGAGTCTTCCTCGAGTACTTTTGACGATTAAATACTGATTAATCACTTGCGCGCTTGAAAAAAGACTCAAAAATGATTCATGCTTATGCTTAAAAAGTGATTTATTGAAAATACAATAACAAAACACACAGAAATCGATCATACAGGTGTTTGAAGTTATTTATGAATAATATTTTGCTCATCTAGATGATGAAAAACTGATTTTAATTCTGTTACTTTTATTTCTAACGGGATATTTATACCCTTCACCACAGGTGGAAGGGTATACAAGGTGGCGCAAAAGTAATCCTCCTATCAGAAAATGCTATAAATTTTGCGATTGGCCCCTAATGTCAGTTCTGTTTTGACATTTGTGTAGTAAACACATGCGAAATACACGTTAATAAACAATGTTACGCTACACTGCTCCAGAACGCGGAATATTGGTGACTATTTATTTGAGCAATAATGAAGATGATTTTTTATCAAAAATAATCATGAGTGATGAGGCCTATTTCCATCTTAGCGGGTACGTAAATAAGCAAAATTTACGCTTCTGGGGCACTGAAAATCCGCGTGTAACCCACGAAGAGCCATTACACCCGCTCAAAGTCACTGTATGGTGTGCTGTTTTCGCTGGAGGAGTCATCGGACCTTTTTTTCTTCGAAGACGTCGCGGGCCAAACGGTTACTGTGAATGGTGAGCGCTACAGAGCAATGATCAACGAGTTCTTTTTGCCACAACTTGATGAATTGGGATTGGAAAACATGTGGTTCCAACAGGACGGTGCAACTCCACACACTGCATGTGCCACAACCGATATGCTGAAGGATGCATTTGCCGGGCGCATAATCTCCCGTTTTGGCGATTTGCACTGGCCAGCAAGATCGCCTGATTTGACCGCTCCAGACTTCTTTTTGTGGGGATTTTTGAAGTCGCGGGTTTATGTCAACAAGCCTCAGACTCTTGCAGCTCTTAAAGACAATATCCTTCAAGAATGTGAGGACCTATCGCCGGAAGTTTTGACCAAAGTGATGGAAAATGCCATAAAAAGGGCTCAAATGACAATCAACTGTGGCGGCGGCCATTTACATGACATCATATTCTCGACTTGATGTAAAAAAAATTAAAAGACCAAATAAAAATAATCCACAAGAAGAATCAAAGTTCTTCATTTTTTTTTTTAATTACAGCCAAAAAAAATCGGAAGGTTATTTTTGCGCCACCCTGTATATAAGTTTATCATTCCGTTTGTAATTTCTACAATATTGATCTTAGACCCTATAATATATATATATTCTGGGCCCTTATGAAGAGCGAAGTTGATTTAACGATGTCCGTCTGTCTGTGTGTTGAAATGGGTTTTCCGAAGAACCCAGACATGATGAGGACTTCATTGTTATTTATTTCTGTTAAATGTGATCCATTTCTGTTTGCTATTAAAAATTAGCCAGATCGGTTAATAAATGGCTGAGATATTAGCAAAAAACCAGGAGTACCTCTAATTTTTTCCGTAAAATCCCTTTGTTTAATCTGTATGTAGAATTTTACGCATAACAAACACATCCATTTGTTGAAATTCTTTTCTTTCATCTCCACCTTTTATACACAAACAACAAACACATACAAAGATTTGTCATTTAAATAAAAACCAAACAAATTTCTAATGAACGAAGACTTTTTATATATGTACCTCTATTAACGATGATTTTGTGTGAGCTTCAATAGCTCAGTTGTCTAAACGCTATGTCACAAATACTTTTTTTTCTCTAAGGCCGCGGGTTCGAACCCTACACCCGCTAGATTCAACTTTTTTTTTGTACATTTTTTTTTTTATTTTCTTAAGACCTTTTTTTTTGTTTTTTTTTTAACATTTAATAATTAATTTTAATAAAATTTTATATTAATAATAAAATAATCCATAAATAGGCTAAAAACATCAAAGTTTTTATAAAAACCCTCTGATACAAACAAAATACAAACGTTTTTATTTATATTTTTTGCTCCGATTTAAAAGAATTTATAAAAAGATTTTTAAACCATTTTATTTCTCATATATTAAGTGAATTTTATACATAATTTCCCTTTGAGTGCAACTATTTTAGGTCATAACTTATAATAATTTATAAAAAAAAAATTTATAAACTACTTTCCTTCAAATTTTGAAAATTAAGCTAAAGAAATTAAAAATATTTTTTAATAAAAAAGCAAATTAAAATCCTAAATGCAAATTTGCCAGCTAAATCAAACGTTTTTGTAGAAATAAAACACATGCAATTCTAGTGATTTCTTTTAGCGATTTGTTGTAATTCTTTTCTTTCACCTCTTCACCTTTTATACACAAACAACAAACACTATTCTAGAGCTGTAATATGACCTACGGATACGTCTTATATAGCAAAAGATCGAAAATCTTTAGTATAACATATTTGCTGAAAAAACTCGGAAATATCGGTTCAGATACAAAAAAGTCATGCACAAAACATAAATTTTTTTTAAATACCTATTTTCTGGAACCATAAATCTTCCCGAGTCCAAGATTTATCACCAAACTAAATGGTTAATTTCCTCTTAAAGGCGTCCGTATATAAATCTGTCCATTCCATATATGTCCATATATAAACTTCAGTTTTTTCCCAACCATGGTGAAGGGTATATAAGATTCGGCATAGCCGAATTTAACCGCTCTTGCTTGCTTTTTGCTAGCTTTGACCCTGGAGCGTAAAATAAGATAATATTGTAAATTTTAGTTTATTAATGTCAGTGATCTCGTGGTGTAAAGTTGATATATTAAATTATAATTTTTAAAAGTTTATATTGAATTAAATATATTATATTAAAATTAAAATCTCTAAAAGTATATAAAAATAAATACAATTTTGTGAAGTGATTTTTAAATAAAAAAAAAGTAATGTCAGCCAAACAAATAAAAAGATTGGCCAAAAAGGAAGCCGAAAAATTAATATCGCCGAAACACCAAAAAACTAATTCTATTTTTTATTATTATTGTTATTTTTTTTATAAATTCAATTCCATTTTTCTACTGTAATTTTTTTTATCAAACATTTTTATATTATTATTTATTATATAATTTAATAATAATTTAATTTATATAATTTTAATAAACTGAAGTAATTAATAATTTAAATCGAAAATTTTCTTTTTGTAATCGATTACATTTATGACTGAAAAAAAGAGTCAAAAAAGACTCACAAATGATCAGAAATATGACTTAAAAACGACTCATACATGATTCGCAAACGAGTTGAAAAAAGACTGAAAAATGAGTCGAAAAAGACTCTTAGACGATAAAAATACGACTAAAAAATGACTCGAAAAAGACCCGCAAATAATTAAAAATACTGCTAAAAACTACTCGAAAAAGACTCGCAAATGATTAAAAATATGAGTCATAAATGAGTTGAAACTGTTCAAAAAAGCGGGTAATAAAAGACTCCTCAAGAGGAGTCGCGGGTAGGGTACCATTTCTCCCTAGAAAACAATCATTTATGATCAAAAAATGTGCTCATATATGACTATTTTAATCGCGCAGAGATGTCATAAAAGACTCGAATATGATAAATTTTTTTATAAAATGCTTGCAGGGAACTAACACATACAAAACTTATTTTCTATCACACTTGCAGCAATTTTGTATTAATTGTTGCTGTCGGCGTTGCCATAGTGGGATTTTTCATACAAAATTTCGATAAACATTTTGTTAAATTTCTCTTTTACTTAATCTTACTTTGGTATTATTTTTATATACGTATTTGATCATCAGAGTATGTTTTTCAAATGTTTTGGTTTTTTGTCCTTTTTTAAATAAATTTTATGCAAATATTTTGATTTTATTAATTATTGAATTGTGAGGATTTTTTTAAGCAAGACTTTGTTAATAAAAAAAGTTACGCGATGGCAACGCTGACTAGTCAGCTTTGACGATTTTTACATCATTACTGATTTGTAAAATACCCAGCAAAACTTTGGTAATGGGTGCGATATTTTCATGCGTTACCTTGTAATGATAGATCCATACCTTTTATATTATTTGCAAGCATAAAGTAATAAGTTACTCATTATTGATTACGTAATATATGATTTATAAGTGTAAAGTAATAATTGAAATAATTTTGAAAATCTATTTTTAGATACATTACTTTGTGTTTTTTTGTAAGCAAAAGGGTAATGTATGTTTGTTTTGATAACTATATGCGTCGATATCTCAGTGGGTAGAGTTCTTGGCTGGCAACCAGATTTCCCTGGTTCGATTCCCATCTTAACCACATTATTTTTAATTACAAGTAATTTAAATAAAATATTTTTAATATTTTTTTTAATAAAAATTCGTCTTTTTTAAAAATCTATTTTTAGACACATTACTTTTTCCATTCTCGTAACCATATAAGTAACCCCTTACATTATCATCTTTAAAGTAATGGGTATATACATTACTTTGAGGCTCATCGCGTATAAAATTCATCAATGATGTAAGGTGTAAAGTAATCCATCGGCCCCTATGGCTATACATTACTTTACCCATTATTTGGTAATGTGTGGTTTTGCTGGGTACTGTGGAGTGAGCAGTTCAGATATATGTTTTACTAGTTCATGAAGTTTACAAGTATGAAAGAGAAACAAAATCACACGTACACGATTGTTTACATCAGTTTTTTCATATTGCCTTTAATAAAATGATAGAAACTTCTGATGTATATGCCCATCAGATGATGCATCAAATGTCCGTCATTGTTCTTGTATGGACGTGTCTCACTAAACAAATAACTTGAAGGAAAAAGTTGCAAAAAATATTTTTGACGACACTTTTCTTTAGATATCGGTCGATAAACATGAATACGAAACAGAACATTGCAAATTTTCGAGACGTTTAAGTTTGGTCGTAAAAGGGTTAATCTTAACTCGAGGAAAATTATTATGAGAAATATGTACTGATTGAAACAAATTTCAAAAAGCTTTCTCCTTGGACTCATGAAATACACCGATAAGACAAAGTTCATACAAATATATATTTTTAAATATATCCAAAAAAAAAAATGTCAAATTCACGAGCTCCACAACCCTTCATTAAGGAAAAAAAACAGAAAATTGTTATCTGAAGAAAGTAGGTCGCCATTGACGTTTCAAAGTTGAACTTATTTTATTACTTTAAATTAATTAAATATCGAAAAAAAAAAATAAATATAATTATTAAGATCGCAACTTATCAACCCTTATAAAGTTCAGCAACCCGTTTCTGTATTTGATGCGAGAAGCTTTCCCATCGAGACATTCATGGTCACCCTATTTTGTACAGGGTGATTTAATATATATTTTATATAAAGTTGTTTGCATTTTTACAGAGCTTTTAACTTCTAAAACTGTGGACACAATTAATTTTGTGAAATTTCTTATAAGATAAAGAAATAACATAAATAAAGAGAACGATTATCCTCTTTAGATTAATATATGTATTTATTGCCTGGTGAGTCACCCTATAGAAATCAAAACAAGGTTGCATTTTACATGTATTTTGCGAAAACTTTATCGATGAGAGAAATACAAAAACAAGGCCCAGGTGTACATTACCAATATGAAAAGAAAATTAAATTCATACAAAAAAATTTTCGACTTTGATCAAGAAATTTTCTTTTATTTGCGTCTGCGCAAAATTCTTTTTGAATGATTTCATAGGTGTTCTGGAAAAGGAATCAACATAAAATCATGCGGTTTTGTACAATAACAACATGTTATTTTATATAAAAACGAATAATTTCATGGGATTCGTGTTCCAGAATACTCTCGTATATGTGCAATAGAAAAAAAAGTTCGCGTTACATCTTCGAATCTAAATTATTGTTGCAAGGCAGTTTCAAAAAAAAAATTTTTGTCGAACTTAGGGGTTGTCTTATTAAATTTTCGTTGTATCTTTGGCATTTACAGTCGCATCTTAAAGTGTGATATATCCATGTTTTTTTCTCAAAGGGAACCAATGTTTTGCTCTTAGGGCCATTCATATCAAGCATGCCGTTCTAGTATTTACCCAACAGATCTCAGTTCCAACAACCCTAATGCTAAGGAAGTATTTTGATAAATTCAGCAGAACAAAACAAAAAAACTCAAATAAGTATAATTTAAGCCCGAGTTTAACTGAAAATTTATACACATTTTTTTCGTGTCTTTCAATTTTAATGTCATCATTGTGCCTATTAGGAAATCAACTTTACCATGTGTTTGATTGTTAAGAAGACAGAAATATAGCAAAATATAAGTTTCAATAGGTTTTTGGTTCAGGGTCTGTCTTCTGTTAGATACTCAAGCTTGTGTAAAATTTTGGGTTCCGCAGAGATAGTTTGCTGGACCGAAATACATGTATCAGCCTAACTAAAAATAGTTAATTTGCGTTTTGTAGATATACGGATGTTGAAAGCTCGCTATAAACCAGTGGTCGGCAAAGAGTCGCCCATAGGCGACTCACTCATACTAACATACTAACACAGATAGCATGAAAATGAAAATAATAAATCAGTCTCAATTGAGCTTTCGTACAGTAAGGTGGTGTCGACGCATATTGCGAGCATTACACTGCACGAAATGTCATGAATAATGGGAATCGAAAATTTGTTCGGCAAACCGTTTTTTTTTTTTTATTTCTTTATTTATTTAAATGATTATTTATTTACTAAAAATTCATATTGCTTTTCCCAAGCTTTAACTTAGAAACTACTTGTATCTTTGAAGGCTTTAATTAGAACCCCTCATCCCCCCTCTCATAATAAATAAAAATTTAAATAAATGGACAAAACAAAGGAAACAATTAAATGAATGGGAAAAACATTGTAATTTTTTTTAAAATAATTTAATAAAAACAATGGCGCATAATCATTGTTAAAATAAAGTATACTTTAGGAGTTCTAAAGTCGACTTTTCTTAAAAGTATACCTTAGGCCTACTATAGACAAGTAAAAGTATACATTAATCGTTAAAGTCTGCTTTAAAATTAAAACTACCTGAAGTTGGTTTTATCCAATTTAACAACACTTACAACAGCTGTTTTCCGCTAAGAACATTTTTGTGATAAAAAATGTTTGAATGGCAAAATATTGAAAGGAAAATTATATAAATAAATAAGGGATTTTGCATAATATTTATTAAGTTAATAAATTTTTATTAATAAAAATACACTTTTCTATCCTTTTTTTATAAAGTTTTTTCTTTTCTTTGATCTATCTGTTTTAATTATATATTTTTAATTTTATCAGGCTCAAGATCATAATTTTTTTTTAATGATACTAACAAATAGTAAACACAAATTTTTTTATTAAATGGAAAAAATTGTAAGGATCAGCGCTAGAGGGTGTGCACACTTTCGACCCGAGCGACCAGGTCATCTTCAGCCTCCTTCAGAACCACCCAACACAAATAACTCATGGTTATGAACAGGCATTTATATCACACACTCTAAGGAAAACGACTATGTGAAATTACATTTTTCAGTTAGTGAATGATTACCCGTACAAATAAGCTTTTTCCATCTATTTATAGAATTACACTTTGGCAACCATCTTCGATTTTCGAAGCACAAATTGACAGGGTTGCCATTCCAAATGTTAATGTTTCCATTTCTGGGAACCAATTGGGAATCTGGCATACTAATATTTTCCTTCACAACATATTTGAGTGTTGTCTATTATATTAGTTTATAAATTACATCGTGCCCTATGTTTTTGTATATAAATTTTTTGAATATTATTTGATCTATCTGTTTTAATTATATATTTTTAATTTTATCAGGCTCAAGATCATAATTTTTTTTTAATGATACTAACAAATAGTAAACACTAATTTTTTTATTAAATGGAAAAAAATGTAAGGATCAGCGCTAGAGGGTGTGCACACTTTCGACCCGATCGACCAGGTCATCTTCAGCCTCCTTCAGAACCACCCAACACAAATAACTCATGGTTATGAACAGGCATTTATATCACACACTCTAAGGAAAATGACTATGTGAAATTACATTTTTCAGTTAGTGAATGATTACCCGTACAAATAAGCTTTTTCCATCTATTTATAGAATTACCCTTTGGCAACCATCTTCGATTTTCGAAGCACAAATTGACAGGGTTGCCATTCCAAATGTTAATGTTTCCATTTCTGGGAACCAATTGGGAATCTGGCATACTAATATTTTCCTTCACAACATATTTGAGTGTTGTCTATTATATTAGTTTATAAATTACATCGTGCCCTATGTTTTTGTATATAAATTTTTTGAATATTATTTGATTAATTAAAGGTTTTTATTTAAAGGGGGTTTTTAAAAAATGGCGACTTTAGAGCTTGATTATAATTACGGGCCAATATTTTTATTTTCTTGTGCTTTGCTGTTTTTTTTTATTTGCTTTTGTTAATTTTGTGTTATGCTTTTTTTTTTTGTTTAAATATAACTTTAGGAAAATTACAAACACATTCCTTTCAGTGCAGAGGGAAAACGCAGAGGGAAAACGCAACTCACCCATACAATGGCAACAATATGGTTGTATTAGTGTGCCGACCACTGCTATAAACTAACAATAATAATTTTATTTTTTTATGAGTCGACTTTTTAAATTATTTTTCGGGGTACTTCAATGGGCTTTGAAGCAAAAGAAAAATATCGAGAAATGCCGAAGACATAACGAAAAATTTAAAAAGCGGACTCCTACGTTCGGAATTTTTTTTTTTTTAATTTCCTTGGAAAATACTTAATATTCGATGGTGTACGGCGCACTTTTCTTTTGCCTGCATCTTGGTAGACAATATTTTTGTTAACAATATAATTTTAATACGCTAAATAATAGCGAAAAACAAAAAAAAAAAAACTTTGTATAAATTACTATAATGACAAATTACTAATTCTAACAGATAAACTTTTTCTGCTAAACGAATTTGGTGAAAAACTTGGTACAGAGTTTTTAGCCAATAAAAAATAGGGGAAGGATTGCGAATTTAAACTTTGATATTTTGTTGGGCCACTTTAATGGACAGGGATAACTAAATCGATTCAGAAAGTAATTATTTATACGTAAACCTACACAGAAAAAAAAGTATCACAAAATTTTAAGTAATTAAAAATATTCGTTAAAATTCAAAGTCGATTCATTGAAAATAAATATTTAAGTAACAAAAAAATAACAAAAAGTTTTTTTACTTACAATTTCCATTGTTCGTGTCTTTTTAAAAAATATATTTTTTTGTATTTACAAAAATGTTCTATGGAAGATGTTCAATATTAGAAACAGAATTTTGTAATTTTACTCTATGTACCTGGTCTGAAACTTGCTTGATTCTTAAGTAAACCAAAGGCTTTCTGAAAAAATCTTGCCTTGACTGAAGTCAGCCGGTAGCAAGACCGGAAAAATGGCGAGTGTTTGAGGTAAAGGAATAGCTCGAACGCACATGAGAGCGCACAACAAGCCGACTTTTAATCTTAATTTTGACATGAGTCAGTTGCGAACAGTACATTCACTTCCTATTCTTCTTTTAAAACCTAACTTAACTCTGAATATTCTATCGTACATTAGAATTTCACAATTCTTTCAGTTTAGTTACTTTTCAATAATCTCACGCAATTGCACTACATAACAATGAACTTGAATGAAATTGTCTGAACTCATACAATTCATACATCAATATAATGCATTCTGTTCAACATGAAGAAGACGAGACATGTGTAAAACATAATAATGTAATCTTCAAATGTTGGCTAAAAGGAAATACATGCATAATATATGTAAATGTAGTATACATTAGAGAGGGCCGAAAATTAAAAAATTTCAAAAAGTTAAGACAATAAAAATTTTTGTTTTTACTATGTAAAAAATATTATTAAAAATGCTCTGTAAACAAACGGGTCAGTTAAAGACCAAGCACCTGTCCCGTGACAGGTACAAAGAAAAATTTTACAACAAGATAGAAAATGACACCAAATAAATCATCTACATATTTAGTAGTTATATTCGGTCTAACGACAAGTTTTTCAATTGATGTATCTAATAATTTCACCATAAATATATCAGCTACAATTGGAGAAATTGGGGATGCCATTGGGAGTCCTTTCCGTTGTAAATATATCTTTCCAATATATTGAAAGTATCTTTTCTCCTCTACACAAAATTTTAGAATACATAAAAATAAACTCTTCTCAATAGTTGTGTATTCTTCAATAACATTCCATTTTCCTTCTATAATACTTATTGCTAAATCAACAGGAACAGGAATATTTGGGAATAAGGAAACTACATCAAAAGAAACTAAATTTTCATCATCTTCTATTTTAAATCAAATGAGTTATCCACATTGTACTTAGATTTCTTGTGTAATCTTCTTTAAGATGTCAGATATGCATTTACAGAGTCCATAAAATGGAGAATTAATAAAAGACCAAATATTGGTCTAAATGGAAAATTTTCCATATAAATTTTATGTGGTCCATATAATCTAGGTGCATAAGCATTATTAGTCTTAAGTTTGATTCTCTCTATATTCGTTCTAATTTTCCTTCTAAAAAGTTCTTCAACTAATATTATTAATCTTTTGTAGTTTACTCGTTGGATCCTTATTTAGTAAACTGTATTTTGTAATATCTCCTACTATATTGTTCATTCATCAAAAAGAGAAAAATTCGGCTTTCTTTAGTTTAACCAAAATGAATTTGTCCCTATTTGTCAGTCTCGGGTTGGGTATAAAATTCTGTTCGACGAAAATTCTGGTTTACAAAATTCTGTTTTACAAAATTCTGTTTTTCAAAATTCTGTTTCTCAAAATTCTGGTTCACAAAATTCTGTTTGTAATTGCATTTTCAGTTAAATAAAAAATTATTTGAAAAAATCGCGCGATTTTTTTCAAATAATTTTTTATTTAACTGAAAATGCAATTACAAACACATACATAAAAATAAAACAATTAAGAAACCGATTCGCAAGATATTATTAAATTGGCCACCTGGTTCGAGGCCAATTTTGTCTATAACGCTCGTAAATACCCACCTGAATTTTGGACGATATTTGATTGCGAGTATTCTGAAAAATACCCGAAAACTACAAACAATGTCGAGTCATGGCACCGACGTTTGAGTGTTGTAGTTGGACGAAAAAAGCGGACTCTACAAAATTGTAGAACATTTAAAAGGAGAATTAATCTATTCTCAAAGATTCAGAATGGAGAAAAATTAAAAAAAAATAAAAGAAATGTAAAAAAAAAAAAATATTTCACGTATTGTAAAAAAATTTAATCGTTTAAGAAAACTAGAATATTTAAAAAGAATAGCAAAAAACTTAGTTTATAATTAATTAAATATTGTTATCAGTTAAATTGAATTGCTATGATTTTTTATTATTTTTAACTTTGTCTTAATTTAATTGATTTTTAACTAATTTGTGTTTTTATTTATTGTTTGTTATTTTTTTTTCTCTTTTCAATTAATATGTTTTTCAATGATATGAATTTTTTTAGATCGATAAGTTATTATATGTAACATTTCTTATTCATAATAAACTGGCTTTAATTCTTAATAAATAATTTAACGGCATTTTTTTCTCATAATGAACATATTTTAAAAACCAGAATTTTAATAGACAGAATTTTATTAAAAACAGAATTTTGTAAAACTGAATTTTAGTCAGACAGAATTTTTTTTTTTGGAAAAAAAAACAGAATTTTTGTAAGACAGAATTTTGGGAAACTGAATTTTGTGGCTATCCTGTCAGTCTTATTTTAATCTAATGGTTATCAATAATATTTGGTATTCATTTTTTTATTATTTCTTGTTCTTCTTTATCCTGTATTGTCTGCATACAATCCTGCGCATTCAAATATGTTCTGTTCATTTAAAAAAAAATTACTTTAATTTTATAGGGTCAGTGGTTTTCCAATTTCTACTTTTTTCTTTATTTTGTAAAGGGGCAAGATTTGAATTACATACATTGTAATTTCTTTAGATTTATTGAACCATAAAGTACACAGGATAGAGTTCTGTATGAAATAGCTTTTCGGACAGTTGGCCTCCTTCTGATCACCGACACGAGAAAGTACACTATTAGGAAATGTCTCATGCAGTACACGAATTGTTCAAACCACATCAATATCTTCAAATTTAAGCACAAAGAACTCATGTCGCAATATCAATCACCAGAAACAGTTGCTGCTTGACCAGCCTCAAAACACAAAACAGCTACCAAAGTTTCATTAGTTCTATCGTGTAGTGCTCCATTCTAAACTGCAAGTGTTTTTTTTTTTTTTTTTTTTTTTTTGGTTGGTAACACTTCACTGCAAAAAAGCCGGCAAATTCAAATCTTGCGCGAATTTTGGGACCCCCTTTAAACCTGATGAAAACCATGATGACTAAGACGTTTTCATTGTAAGCAGAACTATTTTAATTGATCGCAATTTTTTTATAATCACCCCTAGGTGTGGCCTTTTAACTGGTAACTAGTTGTTTGTGTTAATATTTTGACAGGTTCTTTTGCGTCAGTCCTGTGACATGTCAAATAGCAATTCACCCCCTCCTATGATAAGCCCTTATTTAAGTGGGCTGTCGCTTACATGAAGAACCAGTCCCTGTCCTAATAGAACAGTCATGTGAATTGTGAACGCTGGGGCCCAAAAAAATAAAAGTGTTGGTTTGAAGCAAAATTCCCATATTAAACAAATTTACACTCAGAAAAAAGCTATTTCATGTTTGTAATGATGATAATATGGAAAAAACCTTCATACATATGACGAAGAACTTCATCGCTCAATGCTCTACAAAAATTTGATAACGTTCGGAATTTTATGCGTACCTGGCCCAGTTTGTCGAAGTGTACTAAAGTACTAAACTCCTCTAGATTAGAAAATGTGTCTGCTTTACGCTATCTCTCTCAGTTTTCGAAATAAAAACAATTTTTAAGAGAATAAGCGCAAGAAATCCTTCATTTTATGTAATGTGTTGCTTTCTTGGGAAAGGAGCAATCAAAAGTGATGAAAGAGGGAGTGCTTCAAATATGACAACACTGTACATACGCGACCTGTTAGATCTTAGAGCAGTTGTTAGGCGATTGAGAGTTATGAAACTTTGTTCATAGCCCTCTTATGTCATTTTACTTCGTTAGGGGTGAGTGCTATGGGTTCCCCGCATGAGGACGTTTTAATATATGTGAGGAATTGAAAACGCATACATATTATTTTTCTAAATCTAAGATCAAATTAAGTGTTAAGGATAGATGTGTTAACAGAGGTTAAAAAGTTTCCTTTTAAATCGGTTCTGTAATTGGCAAAATAATTAAAAATGTCAGTTACCACAAAAACCATTTCCTGATGTCTCGTTGACGCTGGTTTGTTAGCTTATCTCCCAGCCAAAAAGCATTTCATATCTAAGCGTAACCAATTGAAACGACTTCAATTTGCTCAGTGAGCCAGTGGAAAACTGTACTTTTGAGTGACGAATCAAAATTTAATATTATCGCCAATGATGGCATACCTCATTTAAGAGGACCCAACAAAAAATGAGATCAAAGAGGGTTTTGTATGGCCATGCTACAGCCTGCCTACTTCATCGTATTCATAGTAAAACGGATAGAAGGGTTTACAAATCATTCTTGAAAATGATCACAATCACAAGACAAGGCTGTTATTGAAAATAAGGATTTCGTCCTAAATTCTAAAAAAAACACTATAGGTGAACATGTAATATAGTTTTTGGTTGCAATTGTTTGGTCTTGCTGAAATAGAGACATGTTCATTTTAAGTTACAAAAAAAATTCGATATATTAAAGAAATAAAATTAATTTTTATTTAAAATGTTTTATGAAGTTTTCTTTATTACAAAAATAAAATTTTATTTTGATAAGATTCGACTACTTTTAAATTTTCAGCCCACTCTACTCTACATAATATCGTCTATATTTGTACCAGGCACTATATGTACCAGCTGTTTTTTTGTTTTGTTGGTTTTCTTCTAGCATTTCTTTGAATCTTTTTTTATTATAATTTTGGGCAGACCTCTTTATAGTAGTGTTATTGTCGTTGCTGATTTGTTTTTTTTTTCTTTTTTCTTTTTTTTGCAGAGCTATAAAAATGTTCAATCTTTAATTTCACAATGAATTTTAATTTTTAAATTAAAAAATTAGATTCACCAAATACATTTTATGAAGACTTACTAACTCATATCAAAATATGAAATGATGAAACCCACAAAACTTATGTTCCTTACTGCTATAATTAGTTCATGCAATAATTATATCAGGCTACAATAATAATTTAAATTATACTTTGCCAATGATAGGTCGCTTTTAATAATTTTATATTTAAAATCGCTATTTTCTTTCGGTTATCATATAATAATATATTTTCTCGTCTACATTCATATGTTATCTGTATAATTATATCACTCTCTTCTAATTACAATAATATTAATCTCTATATATAAAGGAATAACGTTCCTGATTGACTCACTCACTCAATCAACATCGTCCAGCCCAGACCGTAACAGGTAGGAGGCTGAAATTTGGTATGTAGGTTCCCCCTCCGGCGTAGACATCCGCTAAGATGGAATTTGTGGAAATTTCTTCGGGAAGGGGCAAAACGGGGGAAAGCTCCCCTTTCGCGGTCTGCCCAAACTCATTTAGCTAGAAACCTGACATTTTAAATATGCCTTTCTGGCATATTCATAAGGTACACTTTATAATTATGGCCAATGATGTAAAAATGGGGGTTCAATGGACGAAAAGGCTCCCCCTTTAGGGCCTGCCCAAACCATTGGAACTTGGAAGTCTAAATTTGGAATGCAGGCTCCTTCTCCAGTGTAGAAAACAGCTAAGACGTGATTTTGGTAAAACCCAACGGGGAGGGGCATAAACCTGCCAAAACCGCTAGAACTGGGAAGTTGAAGTTTGGTATATTGGTTCCACCTTAGGTGCAGACATCCACCCAGGTGGGATTTTTGTAAATTCTTATGTGAAGGGGCAAAAAAGGGGAAATCTCCCCCTTAACGGCCTGTCTACACCACACTCTACGTATGCGTGTTTTGGTGGTTTAATGTCCAATAATGTAAATTTGGTGCGAAATTTAGTCACAAGATTCCGAACAGCCGCCTCAAACTGACCAATAAAATGGAAGAAGTGCACGATGCACTTTCTTAACCGAGCATGAATTTTTATAACAAAATTCAGTAATCTGCAAGCGTTGTTCGTTTGTAAGTCGATTCATGGTTAAATTATATGAATACCAAATTGAACATGTCTGGCAGTAACATGTTACATGAAAACAGCTGAGCTGCCAAAAACAGTGTTGCCAAAAAGAAACCACCCTTTATTAAAAATCCTGCATAGAATATTTTTGTAAATACAAAGAAAATAAATTTTTTAAAAAGACACCAACAAAATAGGAATATGTGGTAGCCTGCCAATCAGACTTACTTAGACTATAAAGTTCCTTGTGATACCACGGAAAAAAATAATTTTACTAGCTTCCCTCGTCGAACCATCCCGATTGTCCCAAAAAGCCCCTAAGTCGGCCGATATCGATATCAGCCAAATCACCCAGGTCCTCAAAGAAACAAGAGCCCAAATGCAGTCTCCTCCTGCGAGCCAGGGCAGGACAAGTGTAGAGAAGGTGCTCCACAGACTCCTCCTTCTCTTCCTCACCACAGCTTCAGCAAAAATCACTAGCTGCAACCCTCAACCTAACTGCGTGCCTTCAAATCAGACAGTGTCCCGTCATGACGGACACAAGTAGGGATATATCGGGCCTTGACAGTGACAGCAACCTGTGCGTGCGCTTCCTATCCAGACGGGACCACATCTGTCTGAAACGAATACAACCACGGACAGAGGCCCACCTATCTCTTGCCAACAAGTGGCCAGAGGCATGCCCAAAGATTCCATTTCGTGTGGAATGTTTAAGGTAGTCCCCAGTCTGGCCCGGCACCCAAATAGCATGGATGCTGATCTGCTGACCAACAAAATAACTTACACATATTTTTAATTACTTAACATTATGTGATACTTTTTTCTATGTAAATGTATAAAGCTTATGCTTGAAGGAAAGAAAAATAAAAAATTTCAATTACAATTTTTGGCGAAGTTGTGTACAATAGTGCCATTTTTTGGTAAAATTTTCACCACGTATTGCCTCATAAAATAAATGCTGATAAAAAAACCTTCTTTCAATCACTTAATAATGTAATTTTGAAGAAGTGTCCAAAATTTTAACAAGATCGGTTCATAACTTTTTGAGAAATCATGACTACCGACTTCAAAATTAGAGTTTCAAGAAAAACTCGATTGCACATCTAAAAAACAAAAAAATAACACATAGAGTCATCGATCCCGGCACGTAAAGAACCTTTTGCAGCAGCAATATCAGGGCATCCTTTTCTTCTTGCCTGTGACGAATTCGAATTTTTAAACCCACTTAACCCCTTAACCAAGCAAAGTTGGGGTTTAATTCAGGGACCCGAAATAACTGTTATTATTTTTTAAATATGCAATAGATTATGGAAAGAATAACTGAAAAAATTCGTTCTGTAATAATAATTATAAATTACCCAGAAAATTGTAGTCCTACCATAAAGATTATGAAAGATTTTTATTCATATTGGTCTTCTATAACCATTATAAAAGATTTTTATTTTTTCTGTCTTCTATAACCACGCTACAGTTAATTATACCCTTTGTTTTAAGTTTGTCATTCCGTTTGTAATTTCTACAATATTGATTTTAGACCCTATAAAGTATATATATTCTGGGTCCTTATGAAGAGCGAAGTTGATTTAACGATGTCCGTCTGTCCGTCTGTGTGTTGAAAAGGGTTTTCCGAAGAACCCAGACATGATGAGGACTTCATTGTTATTTATTTCTGTTAAATGTGATCCATTTCTGTTTGCTATTAAAAATAAGCCAGATAAATGGCTGAAATATTAGCAAAAAACCAGGACTACCTTTAATTTTTTCCGTAAAATTTCTTTGTTTAATATGTATGTCGAATTTTACGCATAACAAACACATCCATTTCTTTTCTTTCACCTCTTCACCTTTTATACACAAACAACAAACACATACAAAGATTTCTCATTTAAATAAAAAACCAAACAAATCCCTATTGAACGAAAACTGTTCATTTAACTCTATAAACGATGATTCCATATAGCCTTCATAGCTGAGTTGTCTAAACGCTATGTCACAAATACTTTTTTTTTCTAAGAACGCGAGTTCGAATCCTACTGAAGACACAATTCAACTTTTTTTTTGTACATTTTTTTTTTTATTTTCTTAAGACTTTTTTTATCTTTTTGTTTTTTTTTAACACTTAATAAATAATTAAAATAAAACTTTATATTAATAATTAAATAATCCATAAATAGGCTAAAAAAATCAAAATTTGTAGAAATAAAACACATGCAGTTCTAGTGATTTCTTTTAACGATTTGTTAAAATTCTTTTCTTCCACCTTTTCACCTTTTATACACAAACAACAAACACTATTCTAGAGCTGTAATATGACCTATGGATACGTCTTATATGGCAAAAGATCGAAAATCTTTAGTATAACATATTTGCTGAAAAACTCGGAAATATCGGTTCAGATACAAAACAGTTATGCCCAAAACATACATTTTTTTTAATACCTATTTTCTGGAACCATAAATCTTCCCGAGTCCAAGTTTTATCACCAAACTAAATGGTTAATTTCCTCTTAAAGGCGTCCGTATATAAATCTGTCCATTCCATATATGTCCATATATAAACTTCAGTTTTTTCCCAACCATGGTGAAGGGTATATAAGATTCGGCATAGCCGAATTTAGCCGCTCTTACTTGTTTTTAAATTAATTTTGTATATTAACTAATTTTTTTTTTGTAAAATTTAGCTCACCTAAATATAACAGACAATGATTTTTACCTTCATTGATTTTTTTACAGACGAAAATATTGGTACTATTATCAGTTATATCTGCAGAGGTTTGCTCTATTTCTACTGACATTTTTTATGAGTGTTAAGAAGCGCTTAAAATTGATAAAAATCTGATCGATTCTAAAGGGAGGATGAAGAAATCTTAAACAAAACCGCAACAAATGAAAATATTGCTATTAATACAAATGGTAATAAAAATGATAATTCAGTGTCAAAAAGCATTAAATGAAGCTCTTTTTATTATGACTTTTATGAAACTGTTTTATAGATTCTATAAAATGCTTCATTACCTGACGATTTATTGGTTGTAAAAAGAGTTTCATTAATTCTACAAAGCTTTTCATAAACATTGACTGTAACGAAACCTGTTTCATAGATTTTATTAAGAGTGTCATAGGCTGAACTCCAACGAATATTTTCATAAAATCTGTGAAGAAATTTAGTAACGAAATGAAGATAATTCCCTCGTAACAAAAACGAAAAAAAATTAAAATATTTGAAAAGAAATAATACGGAAACTTACACGTCTTTGAGCAAGAACATTTAAAAAATGCAAAAAAAACAGGTCCATGCGGCCAAAAAATCTTCTAGTTATTTACAGGTTGGTTGAAAAGTTCCGGCGCTCGAAATGAAAGAATACTGTTTTTGTTACGAAATATTTTTTTTTATTCAATATAATCTCCTAGAAGCTCAATACACTTGTGCCAATGATCTTCCAATAATTTTATCCCATCCTTATAATTGTTTTCCGAAAGCTCTGCAAAATAACCGTCTACGGCTGCTATGGCCTCTTCATTCGACGAAAAATGCTTTCAACGAAGGAATTGTTTGAGATTTCTGAAGAGATAGTAGTCACTGGGAGCCAAATCTAGTGAATACGGTGGATGTTCAAGCAATTCGTACTTTAATTCTTTGAATTTAGCCATCGTCAAAACACTTTTGTGAGCAGGTGCATTGTCTTGATGAGAAATGATTTTTTTCTTCTTTAAACCAGGCCTTTTCTCACGATTTTTTTCATCCAGCTGATCCAAAAGGCTGCAGTAATATTCAGAGTTAATTGTTTTACTTTTCTGAAGATAATCAATCAACACTATTCCTTTTGCATCCCGAAAAACTGATGCCATAACCTTCTTTGCTGATCGTTGTGACTTCACCTGCTTTGGAGCTGAACAACCAGCTTCAGTCCCACTGTAAACGTTCTTGTTTCAATTTAGGATCATGGTGGTAGATCCAAGTCTTATCCATAGTTATAAAACGACGCAAGAAGGTTGTTTTATTCGGCTTAAAACGCTCCAAATTACGCTGAGAAATTTGTTTTCGATCCAGTTTTTGTTGAATTGTTAATGTGTGCGGTACTAACTTTCCATTCAGTTTTTTATACGTAATTCTTCATGTAAAATATCGAGTACTCGTTCGTCTGAGATGCCTATGGCATTAGCAATTTCACACTTAGTCAAACTTGGATCTTCACTAACCATATTATGTACCTGCTCAATTATTTCTGCTGTGGTTGCAGTTTTTGGTCGTCCTTCGCGTGGATCGTCTTCAAGGCTGGTACGACCACGTTTAAATTCACCAGCCCAAAATTCAACGGTGCGTTTTGAAGGTGAGGACTCCTTATACACTTCTAACAATTGTTCATAAATTTTCTTTGCTTTTAAACCCTTCAAAACAAAGAATCTAATGACTGCACGATATTAAATTTTTTCCATATTAAAAAAAATCAATGACACGTCAACTTCAAATGGCTTGTAAACAAAGAAAGAATTGACAGAATGACTTGCAACTTTGCACATGTTCTCAGGACAGTTATATCAACTTGAGAAAAAAAAGTTTGGAGCCAGCAGTGCCATCCCTTGGTGAGCGCAGGAACTTTTCAACAAACCTGTATAATGATAATTTCTTTGAATACCGAAAAAAGAAAAATATTTCATAATGGTTACAGAAGACCACAATAAATTAAAATCTTTTATTATGGTTATAGAAGACCAAAAAAAAAAAAATAAAAGTCTTTTATAAGGGTTACGGAAGACCAAAAAAAAATAAAATCTTTTGTAATGGTTATGGAAGCCCAAAAAAACACAAAAAAAAATTATAATGGTTATCAAAGACCAAAAAAATATTGGTTATTTGTAACTATTATTCAGAGAGCAGGTTTTAAAAATTCGTAATAAATTATTATTTCAGTATTTTTTCAAATATTGATTATAACCATAAAACAAATTTGCATAAAAATAACACTGGAAGGCGTAAATTTAAGTATACTTTTAGATAAGTTAGCCGACATTTAAAATTATATAATTTTAAAACCTGTACAGACGGAAAACATATTTATTATGTAAATGGAATTTTTTGCTACTGAATCGAACAGTTACAGTAATAGGCTTTTTACACTGAACAACATCTTTGTGAAATGCATGGAAGATGTTGAAAATGTGAAATAAGTGTTTGCATTGGCAACATCTTTCATCTGCCTTTTATTCAGCTGTCAAAAAAATAAAAGAAAAAGACGCATATTTTTTGTTCAAAATAAAAAATGGATTTAGATAAAGCATTAATTATTGGAGTAGTTGTTGCTTTGCAAGAACAAACCCGAATTTTAATGCAGTTCATTGAAATATTGAAGGTCATTCTGGAAGAAGATGATGGAGAAGAAGAATTTTTGTTAGACATAACAATGAAATTCTTACATGTGCCGCTCATTTTCCTTTGTTGAATATTTTTTATTTTTATTTTCTGCAATGTCAGTTTGCTAGTGATGGCACAAAAAAAATCGATTTTTTTGTAATTTTTTTTAGTAATGACACATAAAATAACGAAAGATGTAAGATGGAACAAAATGAGAAAGGATCATCTTTTGTAGATGTAGAAAGATGTAGAATTTTTGGCCTGTATAATTCTTATGGGATCTTTGCAAATTGATAAAAGATGTAAGATGTAGCTCAGTGGAAAAAGGCTATAACTGACATATTTAGAATGTCCTTGGACAAAATTTGATTACAACATTCAAATAAAATAAATTTAAAAAATATAAATGATTTAAATCTCTGTAGGGGTAGTACATACATACGTTTGTATATTTGAGTGGCAGGCACTAATGTTTATTTAAAATGAAAAAGGAATAACATAATAATAAAAAATTTTGTTAAATACACAAAATATTTTTACCTTAAACAAACTAAATCAAATTTTGTATTATTAAATAAGTGCCAATAAATACTTATGTAGAATAAATCGAAATTAAAACAATTAAAAAAATCAACCAAGCATAAATATCTACGCAAAAAATATATGCTGGCAAACAAGATTTTAAATTGTCTCCCGTGCCATATTGTCAGTTTTTTTTTGTTAATTAAATATTTTTAAATATATATAGAGTGATGTGTGTAGCGTACATAAAATAATAGATTGTCGTGTGCCTCTTATTTTTCAATGTTTATTAATTGAATGTTTACTAAAAACATCCCAGAGTACATTGCCACAGAAATTATTTTTAAATAAAATTTAGAATCTCAAGGCATCTGGCAGACTTGTCAAGACAATATCAAATTTTTCCTGGATGTAAACATGTATCTGAAAAATTTTCAAGTCCTGTGGGGAAAACCAGTCACATCTTGAGTGACTGGATTGTATGGACAAAAGGAAGTTTTCCTACATTTAAATATTTGGGTCTAGATGGAGTACCAGTGATTATGTATGTCAATAAAAATGCAAGATTTAGTTTGTCGTTCGCTAAGATCGTTTTTCATTGCAAGCCTGACACTGAACTAGTATACACCAATGAGCTGAGGAAGATGTGGTCATGGTACGCTGAAAAATTTTAGACCATTACGCCTGTGCTCCTTCATATTGAAAACATTCAAAAGAATTCTAGAAAATCCTTGGAAAAGCAATCAGCATGCGTATATGAAGCAATCAGCATGCGTATATGAAGTTTAAGTCGACAGAGGTTGTTTGTTCTTCATAACCACTATCCCATTATGGATAGTGGTTAGGGACATATTTTGGAGAATCTGACTAAAAGGAAGATTTTGTCGTCTTCGTGACAGATCCGTTTGTGTCATTGATTCGTGAAATTATGTAGTGTTCTGAGTGTGATCGACTCCTAATCTACAGGCTGTGGTCTTGAAATAAATCCCATCAAAACGGAGCTGATGACAGCTTCCATAGGCGGACAAATTTTTTGGTCTCTTCTTGGAACTTTATATAAAAAAACTATCCTGTAGGCGGACATCTCTCGTAACCACTTTGTTAACTACCATCTCTAGGTGGACAGCCTTTAAAATTTTCTCTGACTGCAAAATTTCTGAGATTTTTTTTTCATACGAAATTAAATTGGAAATTTAACATTGAACAGAGAGTTAAAAAGGTTTTTATCACTTTTGATTTCTGCAAGAAAATGGTTGGAAATACGTAAGGATTATAAATGAGACTGGGACTGCAATAATATCTGGGAATAATTCTTCATATGAAATAAAATTGGAAGTTTAACATTAAACAGAGAGTTATTCCTTCAAGAAAAAGAAGCACTGGAGTTAGAGTGAAACAGACTAATGTCGAGAATTAAACTAGCTCATTGAGAACATGCCCAATTGACGCACTGCATACCATTTGGAATATTATTCCAATCAAATTATTTGTAAAGACCACTGAGACTAAAAGTGCTTTGGAAGATAAGGAAACATCGGCACAGCAATATTCTAAATTTATGTCCTAAGGCTCAGTTGTTTAAGGACACTGACTATGGAATTTCAAGGTTGGATTTTCATATAAACTACAATTTATATACACCCAGTAGATAAAACTGAAATACAAATAACACAGCTTTAAGATGTGCGATAGAAGTTTATACAGATGTTTCAAAGGTGGAATGTATGGTGGGAGCAGGAGTTCACTATTCGTGGCCGATCATACCAGGATATAGCAAAAAAAAAAAAAAAACTGCTAAGAGTTCACAACACTTCAGGATGTTAACGTCGTAAACCATGTTGAAAAAATCGCCTGAAAAATGTCTTTTACACTGCCAGCCTTATCGAATATCAGGAGTGTAAATATTAGTTTCATCCTAAAATTTGTTATAAAAACTAAATGATTTAAACGTATTGTGTTCGATACAGGTCCCCTGTGATCATCTGACCCGATTTCAGCAATTCAAACAAAGCATTACCTTGATGTCATGGATTTGGCTGGTTCATCGGGCTTCATATTCGATTTCTTGCGCTTGAGTTTGTCGTAATGGATCCATTTTTTATAGACAGTAATGATTCGATGCAAAATTACTTCTATTTATGACGTTCAAGCGGCATTAAAGACATGCAAAATGGTATTTCAACGACTTTTGCCTTAAATTCGTGTGGTACCCAATTTCCTTGCTTTTGGATGAATCCTGCTGCATTGTGGAATTGCTGCTTGAGTCAATCCCAATTATTTTGCAAGTTCTTCTTGAGTTTGACAACAATCTTCATCGAGTAATACCAAATTCATTATCTTTGAACTTTTATGCCTGACCTGGGCGATCTATGTCCTCCGTGCTAAAATTACCACATCTGAACCACACAAACCATAGGCTTCAGTGAGCAGTCGATGTGCTTCAGCTACAAGTTAAAATAATGTTTTGTTGGCACAAACTTTCGACATATTCGAAGAAATAAAAATTATATTGATTACACTATTTCATTCAATGACTTAGTGAGAAAAAATGACAGATGTTTACCCTCCAAAATGTCATATAAATTATTAAAGACACAAACCGTGTATAAGAGATACGCCATCTGTTGTGAGTCGCACATATTTAAGTTATACACCCAATATTAGAATATTAACGTAACAATTAAGTTTAGGCAAATTCGGATTACAAAATTTTGTTACCATCAATTAAGTTGTAACAAAAAATCGAATATACAATTTATTACTTAATTTTGCATTAAAACAAATTTTAAAAACCACAAAAATGAAAAACAATCAAAAATTTATGACGCCGCAATTCACACAACATGCATGGATGAATTAATATTACTTATCAAATAGCAATAAATTTAAAAAATCTAAAGTTTTTGTCACAATTATACACGAGCTACATTTGCCAAACAAACAAAACAAAAACCACAGAATAAATAAAAGATGCAAGTAAAACAAATTAACCCGCAACGTGGCATAGCTACACTGAAAGGAAAACTTCATTGTACTTTTGAAAACCTTAATGAATATGATGAAAACTTCATAGGTTTTTTTCGAATGAAACGTTTCATAAATATTGATAGAGCATATTTAAAAAAATATTGATATCATAATCCAATTAGGGATCCATCACACGCTCAATCTGGCTTAACTTTTGAAGTACTAATATACATGAACTAAAATGTAATCAAAAATTTCCTTTAAAATAGTTTATAAATTGTCCTCAATTTAAGTAAAATTTTATTAAAACTTAGAAAAATTTTCTTAAAAAGAATAAAAATCCTAAGTTTGAGGAAAAACGAAATAGTTTATATACTCAGAAATAGTTCATATTTTTCCTAAATAATATTTTTTGATTTTGGGAAAAAAAATCAAGTCAATTAAATAAAAATTTATTAATTTTAAGAAAAAACATCTTAGTTTTAAGAAAATTGCATACTTAAATGTAATAAAATTAAGTTTAGTTAAAAAAAAAAAAAATTAAAACATAATTTACTCCC
Source organism: Eustalomyia histrio (assembly GCA_949748255.1). NCBI lineage: Eukaryota > Metazoa > Arthropoda > Insecta > Diptera > Anthomyiidae > Eustalomyia > Eustalomyia histrio. The sequence goes on from OX456524.1 coordinate 60,595,415, forward strand.
ATTTAGTTCAAAAAATGTGCCTAACTTAAATCGAGAAAGTACTTGTGTGTTCATTTTTTGTTCGCCAGTAGTAAAATTAACTAAATTTTAGAAAGCCATTTCCAAATTCAGTTTTAAAGTATACCACTTTCTAATTATGAAGAACTGTTTTCTAAAAATTAGTTCAGACAATTAAAAACAAAAAGTAATAAATTTTTTCCTGTGTAAAAATAAAAACTAACTTGATTTTAGAAACTGATGAACTATTTCTAGGGAAAATTTTCATGCAACTTAGTTCAGATAAATTTCAAAAAGTTTTCTAATTTTTAAAAAATAATAAAATTTGGTATAAGATTTTTTTTGTTGGAAAACGTTTAAATTATTTTCAATATTCTATTCCAAAAAAAAAAAGACAATCAGTAGAAACAAACTAGTTAGTTTTTCCAATTTCCAAGAAAAAATATTATTAAAGAAAACAAATGAAAGTAACAATTTAAAAAATTTTTGGTGCGTGATTCAAAAATGGCTCACATGCTTATCTCTAATCTTAACAGTCTTTAACATTAAACTTAAAGTAGCTTAAAATATTTTTTTAAAATTTTGTTAGCAAAAGGGTAAAAATTTGGAATTTGCAGGCACATTTTATTCATTACGGCATAATGGCTTTCCTATAATTGACTTAATACATTTTATTTTTATCGAACTATTTTTTTACTTAATAATAAAAAAGTTTATCATGAGTATATGTTAAATAAAGTTTAAGCTAAAAATCCCATAAAATAAACTTATGACATTTTTCCATTTTCCAATAATAACAAGAAATGTTACTGTGATATTTTGTATTTTTGCAACAATTTCCTTAAATTAGTTAATTAAAGAAGACAAAGGACCCCCAGTGTTCCTTAGCCATAGATGCCATGTGTCACGTAGGGCGTCCTTTTTTGTAGTTCTCTCAAGCAGAACCGTTAATTAACTACGAAAAGGATCTGACTTTGTCACAATTTATTACGTTTCAGGATACCCTGCAGTACATTTTTTTAATTTGTTTACCTTTTTGCTAATGAAATTTAATTTATATTTTAAATACATGAATTAAGTATAATTCAATTTAATTTTAAGACAAAAATGTATAGCAAAAAGCTTGTTAAAAGCAGTGTCCTCACAAAGCAGAAGTCCTCCGAAAGTAGGAAAATAATTACACAATGAGTGTAAAGTACTTAAAAATATATGGTAAAATAGATTACCTTTGCCATAGAAGCAGGATAATGATAATTTTCACTTAAAAGAAGTGCTATTTAACTTGATGTTAGAAAATATTTTCTTATTTTAAGGAGTTAAGTCCCAGTTTTTAGTAAAAAAAATATCTAATGAACTTAAATAGAATAAAATTTTTCTTAAAACCAAGGAAACATTTCCTAACAGTAAAATTTTAGATGATGTATAAACTAATTAGGAGGAAATTTTACTGTTTTCTAATAAAAATTTAGTTCTCAGTAGTAGAGTATTCAAAAACCGAAACCGAAAACCGGTCAACCGGTTTTTTTATTTTTAAAAACCGATCGGTTTCGAATATTTTGTAAATTCGAAGAAAACCGAAAACCGGTCTTTTTTGTTCGGTTAACCGGTTTTTTTAACCGAACAAACCAACTGGTTTACTTGGCCTCTTTTATTTTTTCCGCACACATAATCGTTTGTTTCGTTATGAAGATTTAGATTTAAGTCTGATAGATTCCGATGAAGACTTAACTTTGGATATTCCAAATTCAAATAGTTTAATTTCTGATCTAATAACACACTAAACAGTATTCAAAATCCTAATAAAGAGACTACAAAATCATTCATCATTATATGATGATTTCATATACCTTGATAAATGAGACAAAAGAACTGAAAAGTTGGAAAATTTATATAATTATTTTATGACTATTTATCCAACCTCTACTATTAGTGAAAAAGTATTTTCCACTTCTAGCTTTATCAAAAGCAAACAAAAAAAATCGTCTTAAAACGAAACATTTAAATCGCATATTATTTCTAAAATATTATTTTAGAAGTGAAAAATAGATTTTCTTTTTACATATTTAAAATGTAATTTAAAAAAAAACTTATTTAATGCAAAAAGTTTTAAACGCTCAAATTACTAACGTAACTAATTTTACCGATTTTTAACATAATATATTAAAAATAATTAAAACCAATAAATAAAATGTTGAAATGAAATACAATAAAAAAATATTATAAAATATTTTTTTTTTTTTTTTCAAAGAATGTATTTTTTATTTTTTTTTTTACTTTATATTATAATTTTTTTTTTGTTTGTTATTAAAACAATTAACAAGTAATATAAGCTTTTTATTCAAATTAAAAAAAAACCGAAAAAACCGGTTGACCGGCAAAAACCGAAACCGGTTTTTTTTAAATTCGATTTTTCGAAGAAAACCGAAACCGGTTTTTTCAAAAGGCCGGTTTTTTGAATATTCTACTCAGTAGTAAAATTTTTCTATAATTTAGAAATTTTGACCAAATTTTAACCAAAATTTGTTTCTTAATTTCAAGGAAAATTTTATTAAATATTGGTAAAAAGTGTCTTTGGCGCCGTTTTCATTTCAATTTTTCCTCTAAATAAGTTAATTTTTCTAAATTCTAGTTCATTTTTTTTAGTGCATAAAATTGTTGAAAGCTCTGGTCCACAACAATGTGCAGTTGTTAAATGATATAAAAGTTATGAAACTTGTCTTGTTAAATTTTATGAAAACTTTCATTATATTAATGAATACTTTATAAATACGACAATTTTGTATTTTATATATAATTCGTCCAATGAAACTTTTTTCTCTGAGTGTACAACGACTGAAAAAATGTGTATCACAACCTAAGGTAAGGTAAAATTAATTTGGCTGGTATGATGTTTTAAAACAATAGTTTATTACATTTGCAAATGTTTTCTTTAAAAATTCCAATTCAAAAAAAAAAAAAAAAAAAAAAAAAACAATTGCAATAAAGATTATTTATTAAAATAATAAAAAAAATAATAATGCATTTTATCCCACTACTCGCTTTAGATTTTTAAATACGGCGAAATAAATATTTATATATAATTTCTTTCCATCAAACGAAAGAGGCTACTTGTAATATTATTTTTTGTTTTTGCCTTTTTGTTGACTTGACTGGCTGCATTGCACCAAAAAAATTACTTAAATATGAAAATTATGAACATCTATCATTAACTTATTATCTTTCTTAATAATTGATATATTTGTTTGTTATTGTAACTAGAAAAAGTATTAATGTTTATTGAAAAATCATTTTATTTTTTTAGTTGGTATATTCCAGCAAAAATTATCAGCACAATTTTGGCAAAAAAAATTTTTTTTTTTAGAAAATTCATAACATTTAATTTTAAAATTAAATTAAAAACAAAAAATAAAATGCGCGAGTCGATCCATCGATCGTTTTAAAAATTTCTCTTTAATTCGGTTTTTTTCTTCAAAATTTTGGAATTTTGTCTTGATTTTTGTATTTACACATCTAAAGGAAGATTCAAATACCATTACAGCTAAATTTATTATACCCTCCACCATATATACCCTATATATCAGTTTGTCATTTCATTAGTAACATGTCGAAATATACACCCTTATTCTAGTTGTCGTTATCAATGTCGTCGTCGTTTTTGAGTCGACATCACTTCGATACCAAATTGGTATTCTAAAACAGTGTTGTAACGACGTTGACAGTTTATCGATTTAAACAAAAACACATCTCTAAAAATTGAGTCGGCAGATTTATTTTGTTTATTATTTTTGCGAAAAAATGTTTTTTATGTGTAATTTAAATTCGATACCAGTGATCAAGAAAATAAAGAAAATCTAGTATTGGAAAGAAGACTACTCATACAGAAATCCAATATCTCTAATCTGCCGGATAACAAGTGAGTAGCAAAATCAAAGAATGTTACTTTAAAGAATGTTAATCTTCTAATTTTTTAAAAGGTTTGAAAGTTACTTTCGGCTGAATAAAACAGCCTTCAAAGATGTGCTGGAAACAATAGCACCTAATTTGAAAACCGGAATCAAGTCCACATTTATTTCCAAAACAATAAAGTTTGCAGCTACATTAAAATTTTTATCCCAGGGGTCGTACCAGCTCAGTGTTGGAAACGACTTTAACTTAGGGTTCAGCTGTTTCTGAAACTGTAGAAGATTTGCCACAGCTTTCTCCAGCGGGCTCAATATATATTGCTTGAATCTTCCGCCACCTGTAGCATTACACTCGGCTTTGTTGGCTACCATTTCCTTTTTAACTTTAAATTTTAAGTCTCGCCAAACCTATAAATAAATTTTGTTATAATTTTATAATGCACTTTATATGATCATGCTTTCTTTACCTTCTGCCATCCATCTCACATTATTCTCGGTGGGCCAAGTGCATTTAATAAATTTGATATTTCTTCCCATTTTTTCCCTTTTTTTTTTCAGTCATTACTTTTCCTCAAGTCGTTACTAAAAATTGTGTCGACAAAATCAGAGTCGTTTCAAGACAATAGCGGCGTCACATTTTCTTACAGAATACCAAATACTTGTCGACAGTTATCGATTATTTTCGATAACGACAACGGGAATACCAATTTCAAAAAAAAAATCCCAGGACAACATTGTCTTGTGTCGATGACGACAACTAGAATAAGAGTGATAGGTTTAAGACCCCATAAAGTATATATATTCGTGATCCTTATGCAATTTTAAGTCGACTTGGCAATGTCCGTCTGTCTGTTGAAATGGCGATCACGGCGCGAAGACGCAAGCGGGGGTACTAATTTTTAAGTAAATTATTGGACATCCTCCCGAGCTGTTTTCTATTGAAAATGAGCAAAGTCGGTCCAGCGGTTAAAAGGTTATGAGTAAAAATGTGGAAGGCACCTCACTTCCAAATTGATGTATTTTTGTACAATTTCATGGTAACGACTGGTAGATAATACATTTTCTCATAATTTTTCACCAGTCGCTTAGAGGTGAATAATATTTTGTTTTCACCTAAAATATATTTTAACACAAAAATTTTTTTTCACCACAAAAAATTTTTTTCACCTGAAAAATTTTTTTTCAACTCAAATTTTTTTCCCCAACAAAAAACTTGTTTTAGCATCAAAAAAAGTTTTTCACCTTAAAAAAATTTTTTCACCTTTATAATTTTACTTCAAAACTTTTTTACATTATTTGTATCAAAAACAGTAAAAAACATTTTTTTAGGATATTGGGTATTCAAAGATTTGGCACAGCCGAATTTAAGCCTTTGTTTACTTGTTTTTTATAAAACTTTGGCTAAAGTTGTGAGTATTAATAGGTTTAAAACTCCAATAGTTACGAGTTCAAGACACAAAAAAGTAGATGTTAAAAAATCTAGCAATTTGTGTGCATTTTCCTGCACAATCACTTCCGTACAAGCAAAAACTTTTGATGGGATATGTTTATTGAAAAACAATAAAAACAAAAACATTTATAGCAATGTCTGTTTTAGCATAGAGGAAGAATAGTATAGAGGATGCAACGCCGTCAACAGCCAAATAAAATTTTATACAGAATACAAAGGTTCGGAAACTTGGAGAAAACAGGGGAAAATTGAGCAAATTTCCCTGATTTCTGCAAAAATTTGAGTAAATTTCCCTGTTTTTAAACCTTTTTTTTCAAATCCAATTGGGAAATCTGCTAAAACTAATTGGATTTGCAAAGAAATTCAATTGGAATCGCAAAAAAAACCAATTTGAAAAGATGCTGAACCTTTGAAATCTGCACATACAAAAGAAAGAGAACGTTTTTTACTACGTGAGCGGCATCGTCATGGTGTGGTTTTAGCAAAATATGTTAAAAGAATTTGTGTACTCTAATTTTGTTTTTAGAGATGCTGGTGGAAATGTACATGAAAAATTTAGAAATTGCATGCGTCAATTGTAACGATTATTTATTCTTATTTTTATTGAAATATTTAACAATTCTAATGAATTTACAGATGAGCATCTCTATACTCTAATGTATTAGGTATATAACTGAGTTTTTGGCCCAGTATTTAAATTAATATCTTACAAGAAAAGTCTCCAATCAGTTGAAAATATTTTAAGCTGTGCAATCTCATATTTGGGTATATAAAAGCGGGTTTTCATAGCGGCAATGCACAAATAGAGTATCAAAAGAAAGTTATATTCAATATTTGTCAGCTATCAAATATGTATGAAAACAAGTAAGAGCGGCTAAATTCGGCTATGCCGAATCTTATATACCCTTCACCATGTTTGGGAAAAAACTGAAGTTTATATATGGACATATATGGAATAGACAGATTTATATACGGACGCCTTTAAGAGGAAATTAACCATTTAGTTTGGTGATAAAACTTAGACTCGGGAAGATTTATGGTTTCAGAAAATAGGTATTTAAAAAAAATTTTTGTTTTGGGCATAACTTTTTTGTATCTAAACCGATATTTCCTAAAGATTTTCGATCTTTTACTATATAAGACGTATCCGTAGGTCATATTACAGCTCTAGAATAGTGTTTGTTGTTTGTGTATAAAAGGTGAAGAGGTGAAAGAAAAGAATTTCAACAAATCACTAGAACTGCATGTTTTTTATTTCTACAAAATAGTTTGATTTAGCTGGCAAATGTGCATTTGGGATTTTATTTCGCTTTTTTATTAAAAAACATTTTTAATTTCTTTAGCTTAATTTTTAAAATTTGATGGAAAATAGTTTATAAATTTTTTTTTTATAAATTATAAGTTATGACCTAAAATAGTTGCACTCAAAGGGAAATTATGTATAAAATTTTTTTAATATATGAGAAATAAAATGGTTTAAAAATTTTTTTATAAATTCTTTTAAATCGGAGCAAAAAATAGAAATAAAAACGTTTGTATTTTGTTTGTATCAGAGGGTTTTTATAAAAATTTTGATGTTTTTAGCCTATTTATGGATTATTTAATTATTAATATGAAATTTTATATAAATTAATAATTAAATGTTAGAAAAACGAAAAATTAACAAAACAAAAAAAGTCTTAAGAAAATAAAAAAAATGTACAAAAAAAAAGTAAATTGACCGGGATTCGAACCCGCGGCCTTAGAGAAAAAAAGTATTTGTGACATAGCGTCTAGACAACTGAGCTATTGAAGCTCACACAAAATCATCGTTAATAGAGGTACATATATAAAAAGTCTTCGTTCATTTTTATTTAAATGACAAATCTTTGATGTGTTTGTGTATAAAAGGTGGAGATGAAAGAAAAGAATTTCAACAAATAGATGTGTTTGTTATGCGTAAAATTCTACATACATATTAAACAAAGGGATTTTACGGAAAAAATTAGAGGTAGTCCTGGTTTTTTGCTAATATCTCAGCCAGTTATTAACCGATCTGTCTGATTTTCAATAGCAAACAGAAATGGATCACATGTAACAGAAATAAATAACAATCAAGTCCTCATCATGTATGGGTTCTTCTGAAAACCCATTTCAACACACTGACGGACAGACGGACATCGTTAAATCAACTTCGCTCTTCATAAGGACCCAGAATATATATATACTTTATAGGGTCTAAGATCAATATTGTAGAAATTACAAACGGAATGACAAACTTATATATACCCCTCCACCTGTGGTGAAGGGTATAAAAATAGAAAAACATTTGATTTTTTTCACCAAATATTGGCTTAAATGCACTTTATGGTTAAAATATTTTCTTTACTTTATTTCATGAACTAACAAATTTGCCATTATGGAAAGAATTTGGTCTGTCAAAAAAATTTTAAAAAAGTTTTATTTAGAGGTAGCACATCGCCTTTGAAGTTTCAAAGTTGTACTTGTTCTATTACGAGTATTTTAAATAAATTAAAAATTGAGAAAAATTAAATATAATTATTGGGATCGCGACTCATGAAATCTAATATATTTTTGGGTGTACATTGTGAATATAAAATCAAAATTTAATTCGAAGTCGCGAATTTTTCGAAAACTGCATATAAAAAATGTTCGATTTTCATCAAAATCTTGAATGATAATATGTCCACGGAATGTCTTCTTATGAGGGACACAATTTTTGGTTACAATTTAATTTTAATATGCTAAATACTCTAAATCGGCTAAGAATTTTATGGTGTCAGCTAGGAATTTTATGGTGACGGCTAAGTGGCAACGAAGCAGAAAGCTAAAAATTTGTCATTTTGAACATCCTGAGTTTTATACCGTCCTTGGTTAAAGTCCCGTTATCAAAAGTCTCTACATAACGCACTGTTGATTCTAAAGGGTTTTCCAATAGGTACTTGACAATTTTGAATGTAATTTGTGAAGGCACTATTTCACTGATCACCTAACTGTTATTTTCCTTTTTTTTCAGTAAACACATTAAACATTTTCATCATGATAAAGTACACGAACGAACGAATTATAAAAATGTACTACCAAAATTCGTAGTCGGTGACCGCAACTTTAAGAGCGTTAACTCCAATTTTCGATCGTTATTCTCGCCCTAGTAGACAAGCAATAAGAAGTTTAGTGCATAAATTTGAGTCTACATATTCATTGTGAGATGCTGTCGTGCCAGTGAGACAACGGGTTGGTCGAAGTGACGAAAATATCGCTGCCGTTCAGGCGTCCGTATTAAACAGTCCAAATCAGTCGATTCCGCAGCGTTCTCAAGAACTGGGCATCGCCATGACCACTTTATGGCGAATTTTGCGTAAAGATCTTGGTTTACACCCATACAAGATCAAGCTGACTCAATAATTGAAGCCGATGGACCATTTGACGCGACGTACGTTCTCCGATTGGTCTCTGGAGAAGATGCGCCAAGATGATGAATTTCAACGCAAAATCATCTTCAGTGACGAAGCTCACTTTTGGATCAATGGGTTCGTCAATAAGCAAAATATGCGTTATTGGTTTGGTGAAAATCCACACGTGCTTCATAAATCACCACTTCATCCACAAAAAATAATTGTTTGGTGCGGTTTGCATGCCGGCGGTTTGCATTGGGCCGTATTTTTTCGTCGACAATAATGATCGTCACGTTACTGTGAATGGGGATCGTTATCGCGCCATGATTACCGATTATTTTTGGCCCGAATTTAAAAACATGGACTTGGACGACATGTGGTTTAAACAGTACGGTGCTACAAACCACACAGCACACGTTACAATCGATTTATTGAAGAGTAAGTTTGATGAAGTTGTTATCTCAAGAAATGGACCAGTCAATTGGCCGCCTCGTTCGTGCGATTTAACGCCTTTAGACTTTTTTCTTTGGGGCTATGTCAAATCATTGGCCTATGCCAACAACGACGACGTCGGAAGAACTCAGAGCCAACATTGAACGCGAAATTGCGGCCGTTACGGCCGAAATTTTTGACCGAGTCTTCGAAAATTGGGTACAACTAATCGACCGATGCCGAGGTGTCCGCGGTGGCCACATGATTCTATTTCAAGTGGATCATAAAGTTTTGGAATATCTCAAATGGTTTGCGTTTTATTTAAAAAAAGTTGTCAAGTCCTTATTCGAAAACCTGATATAGCCTCTATACAACAAATTTAAAATAAAGCAAAATTAAATTTTAAACAACACGGGGAAGACCCGTTTAAAAACAACGAAATCTAAATGTCTTTGCAAGTGGATATGTAAAGCGCCACAAATGTAGTCAGTTCTGAATGGAAAACAGTGTTACCAAGTTTGTTGGCAGAATATGAACCGCACAATATTTTTGATGCAGGCGAAACTAGATTATTTTTTAAATGTGCACCAGTCCGAACAATGGCGTTTAAATCCGAAAAATACCACGGTGGAAAACATAATAAAGAAAAATTATTTTATTTTCTGTTAACAGTACAGGCTCTGAGAAGAGAAAATTACTCATAATCGGAAAATCGATTAATCCAATTTGTTATTGATAAAAAGATAAAAAGCTTACCAATGGATTACACTGCGAACAAAAAAGCTTGGATGACCAGCCAGATATATGGTTTGATTACTTATAAAAATTTGACAACGATATGACTAAAGCCAATCCATCACTCAGAATATTATGTAGTTAACTGTTTGTAGTTTAATAAAAAAGTTTTCCGTTCCATTTAAAAATAAAGGAAGATACATTTATTTTTCCAAGAAACATCTATATTAACTTTTTTATACATTTATTCGAAATAATTTACTATCATTTACCGATTTTTTTCAGTTTCATTTATTTTTTTCATTTGTTTGAAATTTAATAAAAATTTACCCACAAAACGGAAACTTGTGGTTTATTTGTGTCCGTAACAGTTATTACAAATTTAAATTTTGTTTGCTGTCTGTTTCAAAAAAAAAATATTCAAAAAATTTCAATTTGTTTTTTTATTTAAATTGGTTGTATAAATACAAAATTTTTCAATACAATTTACAAGAACTTCATAAACACACATACATACACAAAAAGTATTTATAGCTTCATATGCATACATACATTTTGTATTGTACGAGTATATTAAAATAACAAAAAATACAAAAACGGAAATAATTTCAAATAAATGAAAAAAACATTTATTTTTTAAGGATTGGTGGGTAAAATTTTGACATTTATTTTAACTGATTATATCAGTTGTTTCTTACGGATGTGTCAGTTGATTAATCAACATTTAAAAATAAATAACAAATGGCATTTAATTTAAATGAAAATTAAGTAGACCGGTTTTTAAATGAAATATCATTTCTTTTAAATGATATTTTCAGTTATTTTAACTTACAAACTTTTTTAAGTGATGAAATTACAATTTTTGCCTCTAGATCTGGGAATAATTAAAAATTTCAAACACTTTTATCACAAAGAGGTAGTCAAAATTTTAATCAACGATCTTAAAGAGAGGCTCAAAACCTATATAAATGTTTTACAAGGAATAAAAATGGCACACAAGGCGTGGGAAATTGTCGAAAATATAACAATTTTTAACTGTATTGCAACTTGTGACTCTGCCGAGCGCCTAAATAGAATATAGCTTATTCTAAAAAAACATTTTAATTTAACAGAACGGATTTAACAGAACGGATGATGATTATTACTAGTGTAACGAAGCCACAAGATAATGGTGAAGAAATTGAACAAAAAATGTTGTAACCGCCTGGAGGAGCTAAAATAATTGTCGGAAAACTGCGAACATTTTTTGAGGCACAGGATTCTACACCGCGAAATACATTTGACAGCTTAGCATCCGTCGAAAAAAAAAATGATGATTGCATTCTAAACTTGCGTAAACAAACGAAAATAACACAATAGAGTCAAACCATGTCAACCCAATCAAAAAAGGGAATTTTCGGATTTACCATCTCCGGTTTCATATCTAATTTGTAAGCGTCCAAAATATCTTCTAAAATACAATTTAATGAGGATCAATGTTATTCAAGAAAATTCCGCAATAAGTTCAGGAATTCATTATCATCTTTTAACACCGTTTTCAAGTTTTCGTGTCACACTGGTTAAATAAATCGTGTTGGTTTTTAATTTGGAATTCTATCACATCGAGGCTACATCTCAAGTGTGTTACCATACGTTACCACGGAATCCCAAACTTACCAATTTGTCAAATTGTCCAATTTGTCCGTACTCGAAAATTTAGTAAGTGCTTATATAAGCGCTCATATAAGTGAAATTAAGTTTCCGATTTTTTTTTTAATTTATATGTGAGTTAAACCATGTTATATCTACATAAAAAAAAAGAATTTTTGCTTCACGACGTACATAAAAGTTCCTGTAACCAGAGTCTCATAGCAACGTAATCAAGGACTGGCAACTTAGACCAGACAGTTCTTATTGACCGATGAAAAGAGAAGTTCAACAAAGATAACCTTGGATCTCCGAATCCCAACCGCACATAAGAATATGCAAGTTTCCCTGAAAGACACTTTAATCTGTGCCTGGAAGACATGATCAAATAACCTAAAGGAGCCTGTATGTCGGAATCACCGGAGAAGACCCCTGTCCCATCCCCCTCTAAAGAAGTACACAAAATAAACAAAATTCACGAACTTTTTAAAATATTTTAGGAAGAGGAAATGTTAATTCCAACATTATAAAAAGAATATTTGAACGGTTTTCAAAAATTCCAAAAGATATGTTATTATAATGTCTTAACGGCTTAGCCGTTTATCATATAAAAACAGACAATAAATCAGTTCTTTAAAAAAAAAAACATTATTATTTCAAGGCCGACTAAAGGTTGTGTATTTACGTTTTGTATGTGTATTGTATGTGTTCAGTGCATAAGAATACACAAAAAACAGAACAGAACATCTTATATTCTTATTTAACTCATTGAATTTGCTATACAGACATACGAGTACGTCTGGCCTAAAACCACCACCGCTGCAAGAATTTAGCTTATCCGCCGCCGCCGCTATTTTGGGTATAGAAATATAAAAGTAAATTGTCTAGTTCTTGTCGTGGCTCGAGTTTAATTTTTATTTTCAAATTCAAGAAAAGGAAGAAAAAGTTCAACTTTGCTTACAGACAAAGGCTAGAGACTTTAGTTGACTACGAAACAAAAAATCGTATCGAAATCGGTTAACTCGTCTTGACTGAACAGTGGCAGCTAATCTTGAACTGATGGTTGTGAGAAAAACGCACAAAAGTTTTTTATTTTGTTTTACACTGTATTGAACACATTATAGTTTCACAATTCTTCGAGCCTAAGATTGTTATTTTATAGAATAATCACCCTTATTCTAGTTGTCGTTATCAATGTCGTCGTCGTTTTTGAGTCAACATCACTTTGCTTCGAAGTCGACATCACTTCGACACCATATTGGTATTCTAAAACAGTGTTGTAACGACGTTGACAGTTTATCGATTTAAACAAAAACACATCCCTAAAAATTTAAATTCTGATACCAGTGATGAAGAAAATAAAGAAAATCTAGTATTGGAAGAAGACTACTCATACAGAAATCCAAGTGAGTAGCAAAATCAAAGTCTGTTACATTAAAGAATGTTAATCTTCTAATTTTTTTAAAAGGTTTGAAAGTTACTTTCGGCCTTCAAAGATGTGCTGGTAACAATAGCACCTAATTTCCAAAACAATAAAGTTGGCAGCTACATTAAGATTTTTAGCCCAGGGGTCGTACCAGCCAGTGTTGGGAACGACTTTAACTTAGGGTTCAGCTGTTTCTGAAACTGTAGAAGATTTGCCACAGCTTCCTCCAGCGGGCTCAATATAAATTGCTTGAATCTTCCGCCACCTGTAGCATTACACTCGGCTTTGTTGGCTACCATTTTCTTTTTAACTCTAAATTTTAAGTCTCGCTAAATCTATAAATAAATTTTGTTATATTTTTATAATGCACTTTATATGATCATGCTTTCTTTACCTTCTGCCATTCATCTCACATTATTCTCGGTGGGCCAAGTGCATTTAATAAATTTGATATTTCTTCCCATTTTTTCCGTTTTTTTTTTTTTTCAGTCATTACTTTTCCTCAAGTCGTTACTAAAAATTGTGTCGACAAAATCAGAGTCGTTTCAAGACAATATCGGCGTCATATTTTCTTACAGAATACCAAATACTTGTCGACAGTTATCGATTATTTTCGATAACGAAAACGGGAATACCAATTTCAAAAAAAAATCCCAAGACAACATTGTCTTGTGTCGATGACGACAACTAGAATAAGGGTGAATATTATTTATTTTTCAATATTTCGCTACTCCATGAATTTTTTTTTACTTTTTGCTTTTAACGGTTTGGGTTTTAAAAATTGAAAAAAAAACACACAAAATTTGCAAAAGTGAATGAGATATTTATTTGGTGCGATAAATGAATGCGTGCCATTTACTTTTTAAAAATTATTTCATATAAAAGTTGCCCGCGGATACGCCATAGGTGGTCCATCCGTGAGTTTTTCTAGCATTTCGGCCGGATTCCAAAGCTGCAATTTTGACTGGCTTGTCCCTGTACACGAGAGACTGCACGTATCTTCACAAAATCAAATCGCATGATCCTGGCGGCCAACGGACTGCTGCAAAACGTGAAATTTATTTCCCACCAAATTCACCTCTCAATAAGTTCCGTTTTGTTGGAACCACTTGTCAACCAAGTCCACGATATCCTGCTTCATTAACTGTAAAGTTGCGACTTTCATCGTTCTTGAAAAAGTACGGTACAATGGTGCCGCAGGCCAACCAACCGCACCAAACAGTGCATCTTTCTGGGTGCATTGGCAGCTTTTGAACTGTCTCTGGCTGCTCTTCACACCAAATTCGCCATTTTTGTTTCTTGACGTACCCATTGAGACAAAAATTAGCTTCGTCGCTGAAGACAATTTTTTAATAGAAACAAAGCACGAATTTTGATAACAAAATTCAATGAGTTATTCATTGTGAAATGGCAAACCTTATTGAGCATTTTTGACATTACCACATAACACTTTTTCTACACTGTAAAACCAAATACCATAATATTTATTTGACAAAAATTTGTTCAAAACTTGTTACACAATGGAGTAGCGAAATAATGAAAAATAATATATTTAGATAAAAAAAACCCACCTTAAGGTTAATTTTTGGAGTATATGAGTAAAAGACACAAAAAAATTCGATTTCGTATGTTCAGTCACATTTTACAATATATGAACATGATTTTTTTAAATTCGTTGAAACCGATTTGTTTTGGCGACAGTTTTTGCAAATGTTTGATCTAAGGACTGGTTTCAAACTTGCCTGATACTTAAGTAAAAAAAAAGCGTTTTCTAAAAAAATGTGTCTTTATTGAAGTCAGCCGCAATAAATGGCGAACCGCGATAAATGGCGAGTGTTTGAGATAAAGGAGTGGTGCGATAAAAAGTAAAATGTTTACTTTGGACATGAGTCGGTTGGGAAGAGTATCTTTACTTCCAATTCCTCTTTTTCAACCTAACCTAACCTAACCGATAAAAATGCATTCTCTTTATTTGCTAAACTCTTTGAGCAAATCCATTGGTTGATTTGATGTGAATTAACGCATATCTATTTGTGAAATTTTTCCATCTAAAACGAAGCATTTGAATAATTTTTGAAGTAAATTTTTGGTATTCAAAAGTGTTTAGGTAATTTTGTCATTTTGTGAGAGGATTTTGTGCTTACTTTAATTTTAGCGAACTTTACCAAAAATTATGCTAAGGACAAAAACTTTATTTTAAACCCAACTTTTTTTTTGCTCTTCTCGAATATTTTTTTACAAAAGACAAACAGCAAGAGTATGTATTTAGTGTAAACAGAAATAAAAATTGTACTTGAATTTATATCTGTAAACAAACTTAATTCAAATGATAATTTTTTTTTTTTTATTTACTTTATACTATTTGCATGTATGAAAAATTTGATCAAATAATTACACTTTTAGCAGCGATTCTCAATCTATTGCGTACCGTAAATCATTGTAAATATTTAATAAATATTTATCCTCAATGCTTTTTCAACAGCGTAAGGATGCAAAGTTGATAGAGTTTATCCTGATGACATAAATATTTAAAAACAGCTAATTAAAAATTAATATATAACATTTTTAAAGTACGGGCTTACCCGTATAAAAAAGTTTACATATAATAATATATGTGGCGTTATCTTATAATATATGAGCATATATAATTATATTATACATATACAATATCTCACATATATAATACTTCAATATTTAAAAGATTTGAAAACTCAGATTGCCATGCATTTTATTTTCAAGAATCGGTATTTAGCAGACAACTGGTGAGGGCAGAGCAGAGGCAGGCCAGTATTTGTTAAAATATTTCACGTTGTTTGCTATCAGTTGAGATTTTGGCGTTACCCAACAAAACTTTGGTAATGGGTGCGATATTCTCATTCGTTACCTTGTAATGATAGCTCGTCACCTTTTCACTATTTACAAGCATAAAGTAATAAGTTACTCATTATTGATTACGTAATATATGATTTATAAATGTAAAGTAATAATTGAAATATTTTTGAAAATATATTTTTAGAAACATTACTCTGTGTTTTTTTTGTAAGCAAAAGGGTAATGTATGTTTGTTTCGATAACACTAGCGAAAAAACTAAGCGCAACAATGCATTTAAGTTTAAAGCAAGTAAATACTATATGCGTCCAGAGCTCAGTGGGTATAGTTCTTGCCTGGCAACCAGAGTTCCCTGGTTCGATTCCCATCATGACCACATTATTTTTAACAACGTTTAAAATATTTGTAAATTTTTTTTTTTTATTAAAATTCCTCTTTTTTTAAAATCTATTTTTAGACACATTACTTTTTCATTCTAACCATATAAGTAACCCTTTACATTATCACCTCCTCTAAAGTAATGGGTATATACATAACTTTGAGGCTCATCGCCTGTAAAATTCATCAGTGAAGTAAGGTGTAAAGTAATCCATTACTTTACACATTATTTGGTAATGTGTGGTTTTGCTGGGAACGAAAGTAAATTTCCAAAACAAAAAAATCATTAGTTCTCCTTTGGTGGGAAATTAAATATTAAAGAAATAAAACCAAAATATTAGCAACTTCTTGAAATTTTCAATTTATTTCATTCTAACCTAAAATAATAAGTTTTTTTTAACTTTTTAGTAACTTCAATGGGAAAATTTAAGCAATTTACACTGGAAGAGCGTAAGGCTATAATTGAAATGCATAAAAATGGCGATTCTCACAGAAAAATTGCTAACATTTTCAAAAAATCGCACACAGCCATTGAAAATGTTATTCGCGGGTTTAAACAACACTCGCGGGTATGACCTATAAAACGTGCAGGTAGACAAAGAATTACATCGAAAAGGGTTGTGGAGAGAATCACAACTATTTCCAATACGAATCCATTAATTTTCGTTTAAAAAAAAATGAATGCAGTTTTATCAAAATCATGCTTTAAAAACTGACGAATTTTGGAATACTCTACTTTGGACAGATGAGTCCATGATTAGCTTAAGCATTCAGAAAAGAGATTGATGGTATAGGGTTGTTGCGCATAGCAAATGAAGTTGGGAAATTAATCACTCTAGAAGGTAAAGTGAACGCCGAAATTTATTTAAATATTATAAAGGAAGTGGCAATACCTGAAGGAATGAGACTAATAGAAAATGCATTTATTCTACTTTAAGATAACGCTCCTATCCACACCGCCAAAAAAGTAACAAAATTAAGTATGATAAAAATATTAATGTTTTAAAATGGCCACCGCCAAGCCCCGACCTATCGCCTATTGAGAACGCTTGGGCAATTTTAAAACTACGCATTTCTCAAAAAGGGCCACACAAACTCACACAGTTAAAAAAAAAAACTTGTATCAGGGAAACTTGAATGTTGCTGTTTTTTAAATCGATCCACCAATTTTGGGATAAAACAAAATCAACTAGATATTACAACAGATATTTAAGAATATCAAATTGGATATGATTAAATATTGTGCCATATCAGTTTTATTTTGCTCGGGTTATTAGAGTTTTAATAACAAAACAAGGAAGTAGTTTGTTTCTTTACTTCAATATAAATTTTATTTAAAAGTCGAATTTTAGTTATTGACATTTTAATACAAATAAAATAAGGTAAATTTTTTAACACATTTTTACTGTGTAAATATTGTATTTTACCAATTACTAACCATAACACATTTTTGTAATTTTTTTAAACAACACTAATAACACAGTAACATAATTATAATTCACTATAACATATTTTAATATTAAAAATTAAACAATTTTAATGTACAATTTGTAATGCAAACATTTTGTAAACTTCAATTTTCAAATTCATTTTTAAAGAGGTGTAACGTGGCCGAGCACAAACAGATAAAGACTAAAATGAGGTAAACAGAAAATAAAGATGAAACGCGGCGGTTAACTTACTCTTGTAAGGATATAATTGCCTACACAAGAATTGACCATCGGTATACTAGTAAACAAGGTTGGAAGCTGATACCCTAATGATACTGCTATACGTGTCAAAAGTGACGTGCAGTGCAGTTATTAAGAGTGTGCTGCAATTTTTTCAACTGATCAATATTATTTATATTATTAGAGAGAATATCATCTTCGCATGATAGGAACAGATTAGATTTAACTACTTTTATACACTCACAATATTATTTTGTTAAAAATAATCTAGAATACATATTAAATTAATCGAAAATACAATCAAAAAGAGGACTACTGATTTTTCATTATATTCAGCCCATTTTGTTGTTTATTTTCAATCATTGTTTAATAATCGAAGCAATCGGAAGTAGTTTAAAATAACCATCAATTTTTAACTGACAAAAAGTAGAAAAAAACGATTTTTTTGGTTTGTTTTTTAAATGGATTTTTTTTTTATTTGTATGTAATTTTACAAAACACAACACACACAGACGTATATATTTTTTTATTTTCTTGTGTGTATTTATATTTGAATAATTTTTTGTAATTTTTATTAAAATAATTTTGTATATAAACAAACTATTTTGGTAAAAAAACAATAAGGAATTATATGAATTCATATTTTTAAAAACAGAAAACATAAAATTTTACATTTAACAGAAAATATCAACTCCTACTGAATGTCTGTAAATTTTTATAGTTTGTTTTTTGAATGACTGATTCAAATAGTTTAAAAATATATTTCTATGAATTTCAATTGATTCTTCGTTTAAAAACAAACTTTACGTATTACTTTTTAAATAAACTACAGTCGGTTACGGAAAATATATTGTGAGTGTATATTTTTTAATCCATATGCGAATCAAATTCTTTGTCACACGTGGATTGAAATTCGTTGATCGTGTAAGGGTTGGTCGGGTAAAAAAAATACGAACCAAATAGTATTTGGGATGCAACCCAAATAAAAACAAAAATAATATTTATTTATTTATATTAATCATATAATTACAAATTATATATTAATACCCTTACCGAGCACTAGCAACAAAGGCCATCGGCTCGTTGTAGCGAAAACAGACCGGAGCCTCTGGTGGGAATCGAACCCGCGACCCCCGCACTGATAAGCTAGCACGCTACCAACTACCGGGGCGCTCACAAAAATAATAAAACTGAACTTTGTTTATTATAGGGAGGTTATAGGTTCTGTAAACATTATTTTGAAAGCGTTTTAAATTGTTAATCACTGCATTTTAAATTGTTAATCACCTTTACCTTGATACCTTGACTTCAAAAATTCCTGCATCCAAATTTGTATTCTTTATATCCGTATCGAACCGGTATTTAGTCGGTTTTTTGCGTTTTTTGGAAAAAATATATATTTTTTTAACAAAATTAAAAATTAATTGAACTTTATAATTTTTTGTTCATAAGCAAATCCCATTGCTAACTTGATGTACAGTTTTTAATATACTTTGACACATAGTTAATTGTCAGAGTTTTGAATAATTGATTTTTTGTAATGAATACCCTATAAATCGTATTAAATTTTCACCATATGAAAAAATTCATTTTTTAACCAAATCAAATTTATTCAATTAAATGCGGTTAACTGCAATAATGACTTAGAGAACTTATTCAATTTCTACAGTTCATTTCATCAAAGCAAATGAAGTATTTCACTAATGAATGCGTTGAACGGAAAAAAAGATTTTGTTTAATTTATCAACCATTAAGATCGAAGGAATAATTTCAATGATTTTAAAAGCAGTTTTAAGCCTGGATTAGTCAGACGTAAGAGTAGAGCTGTAATGCAAATAATGCGCAACAATGAACAAAATGTATTAAAACATTTTATATATTTGTTTATCCCACTGCTAATTCAGGCTTAAAACTAATGAACAGGATTTTTTATATTTTTTATTAACTGAATGGGAAAAAAATTGATATTACACTATGAAACAAAATGGGGGTTATGATCTTGGACGTCGATGATTCCCAGATCAGACGAGTGTACTAAGTAAGTATAGTAAAACCCCCAAAGGATTTAGGGATGTCTGGGTACAGTCAAGTTTTATTATGCCCATTTAAAGTTTTCATTTTTTGGCCACCACTGTACAATATAAGGCTCAAAAACCAGTATGTCTGCAATGAAATTTCATTGGGATTTTTTGTTTTGTAGAACATTCTGTTGGTCCGTTCTTGGGGTCATTTAAGACCTATTTTTGAATATAGGGTTAAAATGTTCGGCGAATATTTTTAGCTGAAAATTTCACTATGGGTTACTGAAGACGAAAAATTCATTCAACGATGGTAAATCGTGAAAATGTTGAGTTTTATTTTATCACTTTATTGTGCAACTTTTTTTTATTTAATACTTGTAAAGGGTGGTTAATATTTAAGGGCCGATGTTGAATGTGAACCAGAGAACTGCAAAATCAACTTTTTTCTTGATTTAATCATACACAAAAATTCTTGTTCACTTTTAATAATTCAACAAAATTCACTGTAGAATAAAATCAGCATCATGTTACTGAACACTGTTAAGTGATTACATTTGCATAAAACATAAACGACATATGATTCACACTGATTCCAATTACGCATTCAGTAACATGATGCTGATTTTATTCTACAGTGAATTTTGTTGAATTATTAAAAGTGAACAAGAATTTTTGTGTATGATTAAATCAAGAAAAAAGTGGATTTTGCAGTTCTCTGATGTGAACCACACCTAAACGTCAAGTTTTTTTATTCATTTTATTTGACATTTCTCAATTTCAGACTAACTCAATTTGAACCATGGAAAGATAAACAATCGAGCAACGCGTTAAAGTTATTAAGGCTTATTATGAAAATGGGCGTTCAAATCAAAATGCACTTTGTCATTTTTTTGGTCAGCATAATCGACCAAATGGGTTAATTCTGCAAATCGGGTCTGTAGGAAATGAGAAAACAGCTGTGCATGCTCGACAAGTTCGTTCTGCGGAAAACATTGCTGTTGTACGCGATAGTGTGGACATTTGCTGTGAATTTGTTTTTCTTATAAAATAAAAAATGTTGTTCATTTTCATAATTTAAATTCCAGTTTGAGGCTTTTTAAGTTCTATTGAAACTAAAAATTGCAAGAAAATTAATTATTCTAAAAATTAATTTAAATGCGAATTTAATGCATTCAATGATTGGTAATTTTTGATTTATTTTGTTAAATTTCAATTCAGAATCCAAAAACTTAAATAACATAATATATTATTAGCCGTATGCATAGACATTTTGTTGATTTTTATAACACACTTATAAATCAAATGAAGATGCAAAACAACAACAAATTGTCTTTATAAAACTGTTATAAGAACCAACTAAATGTATATGCATACGGCTGTAAATCTTTGAAGCTCTGTTGTGAAAATGCTAAAATCTGAACTTTGTTTATTATGGGGATGGGTGGGTGATAGTTTCTGTAAAGAACATTTATTATAGACGTATTTTTAACTTTTATAAACAAAACAGCACACCTTTGACAACTTCACGCCACTGCATTTCAAATTGATAACCACCGTTACCGATACCTTGATTTGTTCAATAATACCAGTAGGTATCGGTATTGATGTAGGTTTCTGCATTGATGTGCCGATAACAATAGGAATGAAAAGCCCTTACAATTCCAATACCAAAATAACGGCAAACAAATTATACCAATAATATTATTTGTTTCAGTTGCCAACCTTGCTAGTAAACATAAAGACAACACATATGCAAAACATATGGATGTATTGGAAATATATGCGATTGTTGCTACAAGTGCAAAATTATGTGGAATAAGGAATATAAAAGGTAGATAACAAAAGCAGCTGCTAACATCTTCCTTCATTCATTTATTTTGTTTGAAAACTACAGGTGGTACAACAAAATAGGCTTCACCATCGTGTTTGTGCAGATCAAACAAATTTTGCTGAATCTGTAAAATTTTACTTACGAGGGTAGTGCTTGCAGAAAAATTGTTACTGTCGGCAAAATCGTTTTGCTGAAAATCGAATAAGGTTATTTAAATCTATTTCAAAACATATTACTTTTTCGCGGCTGTTAAAAAAGTTTACGCAGGCGTTAACACGTTAAAAATTCGAATATCGAATTTTATATTAATTTTATTTATCGAAAAAGCACAAAATGTGCCTATGTAATCCAAATTAGTTTTAGATACGAGTACGGCCAAAGTATCGGCCCAGATTGATAACGCAACATATAACGATTGCTGCTGTGAGAAAAAACTCGCCAAAAATAACGATGTACGACGATGTCTGCAAAAACTGTCATATTTATTTTAGTGTAAGGAGAACCGTAGAGATTTTTTCCTCTCCAGCATCTTCTTCCGTTACCAATCACCCAACATTTTTTTTTTGTTTTTACATTTTAACTTTATAAAAACAATAAAATGAAATAATTATTTGAATAAAAAAGTTAGAAACGAACATACTCAGTTGGTTTATAGTACGTTGTTCATTCGCTTGTACACAAAGAGAACATGAGAGCTATTTAAAATCATATGTTAATTTTACTCATCATATGTTTTTTGTTTTTTTTCAACATTTTTAAAATGCGGGAACTCTGTTAGGAGAATTAGGAACAAAAACCAAAATAAGAAAAAAAATTCTGAAAATAAAAAAGATTTTATTACACAACTGAAACGCTTGACGCAAGTTAATTGTCGATTTGTATGGAAAAATATGGCTCGTTGTTGTTTTGGGCCTATCGCAAAGCGTTAAAAAATCATGGAAGACTTTAGATAATTGTTTCTCTTCTACAACTCTGAAGTGTGTTGCTTGGTGACGGACCAGAATTGCAACGTGCCGTATAACGATTGTCGGTGACTGCAAGAACTGTTATGTTTATTCCTCATCAGTATCTCGTTCGTTTGCTAACAACATAATATTTTTCGTTGGTATACAATAGCACACAAGATCCAACAAAATGTGTATGTTATCATTACTAGACATATGTTTTTTTCTTTACAAAAAATGCGGCGTGAATGAAAAACTAAAAATGTGAGAATAAGAAAAATGTTGCAAAAAAAAAATGGAAATGGAATTAGTATGGAAAAATACTGTACGTTGTTGTTCTGTTTCATCACTTTTTTTATTTTTTATCAACTCAGCAATTAGAGATTTTTGTTGATTTGATAATTTTTTGATTTTTGAAACTAATCAAAATAAACAAGTTTTACCAATTTTTTCTATATAAGAAAAATGGATTTTTCATTCCAGTTTACCGGCAAAAAAACTAATAAAATTTACTATGCGGAATTTATACATATATGAAAATATTTTTAAAATCACATAAATGATTTTCGAGATATCGCGATTTTTTGTTAAATTAAGCTGGATTTAGGAAAAACTTGGATTTTCAGTGAAATTACTAAATTTAATAAGGATTAAGGATTTTCAGTGAAATTACTAAATTTAATAAGTGTTGTCATAATAAAAATTTTATTTTTTTAATGTTTATTTGGATCTCTTAAGTTTTTATCCATTAATTTTTACAGATTATATCGGTAAAGTGGGTGTCTCCATTGTTAAAGATCATTTGGGCTCATTTTTCCTCATTTACCAACTTCGGGCAATAAGTTCTCACACTTTTAAGAGTCTGTGGCTTGTTCACATTGACACAGATCTTGCTGGCACTGCAAGTCGCCAGAACGAGACATTAGGCGACCTGGAATCGCATCTTTCAAAATGCCCTTTGTCGCGCAAGATGTGTGTGCATTGGCACCTTAACGTTTGAACCAAATTCATCAATTTGCGACATAAAAACTCGCTGATCATGGTTCTTTATCGCTCACCAGTCACAGTCAATTTTTGAACCAAATTCATCAATTTGCGACAATAAAAACTCGTTGATCATGGTTCTTTATCGCTCACCAGTCACAGTCAATTACAGCTCCGCCATAAATGGTGCACCATTCAGTGATTTTGAGTTTGGCTCTTCAGGAATGATATGTGGATTCCCAGTGCACCAGAAGCTCAACTTTTGTTTGTTTACGTATCCGTTCAGGTGAAAATAGCCCACGTCGCTTATGATAAAATAGTCACAAGTATTCCGCATCCTTGAGGAGTATAGGGTTCCATGGCTTGTCGCCGTGTATTCTGTATCCGTTTAATTCACAAATATTAAAGCAAATTTGACCGGTGCCGTTACTTTCAAAATCGCTCTAAGAATTTTATGGTGGTGGAATTTAAAAATTGCTAATGTATTTTTTTGAAACCTTTTTAGATCAAAATAAAAAACAAAATTTGTAATCAATTCCATACTCACACAGAGATGACTTTTTTGCCAACCAAATGGGAAAAGAAATTCAATTAATGCAACAGAATATCGATTAAAATAACATATTTCAAATCTGTCAGGTATACATTTGATTGCGACCATGCAATAAATTGGTAGCTGCAACCAAGCCATTCAGTGGACAAGAAATTCGGTTGTGCCAATGAATCTCCTCCCTCCATTCTCTGTGCAGTGGTATTGTAGTTTTAACCCATTAAACAATTATCTTTCTTTTAATAGATCTTCCAAAATACAATTTTTAATTTAAAAAATTACAGGTAATAAAAACCGGATGTTAAACTAATAACCCCTTAAAGGTAAAATCTAAACTATCCCAAAAAAAAAAACATCATAATGTGTGCAAATGTACTTGACACTCACATAAAGTGAAAAGAAAATAATAAAAATTATTTAGAAAACAAGATAAAAGAAACCTAAAAATATCTTCATGACACTGTAAAAACAAAAGTCTTGATAATAAAAATACACTTAGAATAGTTTGTATGTTAAAACAACATAAAGTGCAATTTTAAAATCATTCTGATGACTTTTTATTTTAATTAAATACTATTTTTTTTACAGAATTAGAAGAAACAAATGAATATTCGGTTAAAAATAAATGTTCGAATTTTATCGGTAGACTCGGTAAAAATAAATATGTATTCTTTATTTGAAATTGTCTGAGTTTTTTATTTGCATTTTAATCTGTAAAATGTAAACACACACTCCACGAACACATCTTTTTTGAATTGCCTTGTGTGTGTGTTTGAAGTAAATTAAGTTATTGTAATTGAACTATAACATATAACTTGTAGGCAAGCGGGGCGAAGAGAATGATTTTTTGGGGGCGTAAAGTTTCAACCAGCTTCTACCCCGCATTAGCAGCACAAAACCAATACATGCACACATAAAAAAACGCCAAATGTCAATTGATTGCAAAAAACACTTTATCATTCCCTTGTGTTACGAAAAGAACAAAAATTGTGCTTTTAATTATTAGTCTCGTGTGTTTTGGCTCATTTAAATTAAAATAATTATGTTCAAAAATAAATAATTTAAATAAAAAATAATAAAGGAATTTTTTTAATACAAAAATATGAATTTTTAATAACTGAAACGCTAACAAATAAACCACAAACTCCCGCGTTGTAGTTAAATGTTTGTTCAATTTTAAATGAAACTAAAAAAATCAATATATGTCAGTAAATTATTTTAAATAAATGTAAAGGGTGTCCCAAGAAGAACGCAATTTTTAAATCTGGCAACATTCGAAGTGTCATTGTTTGACATTTGAACAATTGTTATTGTTTGCTAGTAGAAGGTACGAGGTTAGTTAAAATGGAGCGCTACACCAATGAACAACACATTCTCATTGTGAAATTGTTTTACCAAAATGGTGAAAATTTTGCGGCTACAGTTCGCAAATTGCGATCAATTTGGGGTCACAATAATGCTCCAAAAGAGTCAACTGTAAAGAAATTAATGGATAAATTTGCCGAAACTGGGTCTTTTAGTGATGTAAAGACAACAACGCGCCATCGACCAGGTCGATCGACCGAAAATGTCGCAGCTGTACGTGATGATGTCGCTCAAACTCCATCCACCTCAATTCGACACCGAGCTCAGCAAATTGGTGTCTCCAAATCCACTTTGCAGCGAATTTTGACGAAAGATTTGCATCTTCATGCATACAAAGTTCAATTGACTCCATGGACAGCGAAGGGAGTTCGTTAATTGGGTATTGGAGAGACAACATGAAAATGCTGATTTTGCCGATGAAATCATCTTTAGTGACGAGGCCCATTTTCATCTTGATGGCTTCGGCAATAGGCAGAATTGTCGCATTTAGGGTGAGGAAAATCCTCGAGTGATTCACGAGAAGCAAATGCATCCTCAACGTGTCACTGTGTGGTGTGGTTTTTGGGCTGGAGGAATCATTGGACCTTTTTTTTATGAAAATGAGGCAGGTCAAGCGCAAACAGTCAATGGTGTTCGGTATCGTGAAATGATAACCAGTTTTTTCTTGCCTAGAATTGAAGAAATGAATGTGGAGGGCATGTGGTTCCAACAAGACGGCGCCACATGTCATACAGCCAGAGAAACAATTCAATTGCTGCATCAGTCATTTCCCGGTCGTGTTATTTCGCGTTTTGGAGATCAGAATTGGCCGCCTAGATCGTGCGATTTAACACTATTAGATTTTTTTCTTTGGGGTTTTTTGAAGTCGATGGTTTACGCGAATAAGCCGACGACGACTCAAGCCTTAAAAGAGGAAATTGGACGCTGCATTAATGAAATACCGCAGCATTCATGCAAAACGGTCATTGAAAATTTCATTAAAAGATCGCGTGCATGCCAGCAAAGCCGCGGCGGCCATCTGCACGATATATTGTTCCATACATAACCTCATTCTGTCTACTTTACGATATAATAAATTTTCACGATTTTTTTTTAAATATCTGTGTTTTATTTAAAATTTAAAAATTGCGTTCTTCTTGGGACACCCTTTATAAAAAGGTTAAATAAATATTTCTTTGAAAAATAATTGTAAGTTCCTTTATTTTTGACATAACTGATCACTTTTTCATTAAACTACCAACTACATAATATTCTGAGTGTATCACTAAAAACAAAATAAAAAAAAAACATATTTCTAATTATAAACAAAATACGTAGGAAATGATCATTTGTGTATGTTGTTCTTGTTGTTAAATTTCACCATATTATAAGGAACATACCTAGTGAACAAACTCATACAAGGATGGTGGAGAGGCATTAGTGTACGCATAAAACAAACTTCAATTTAATTACTCGCCCCTACCGATTAATCGGTAAGGTCATTATTAGAGAAATGTAGAAAATCGATTAATCGGTTATACGGGTTGATTAATCGGAAAAATTGGCGATTAGTTGTTTAATGAAAAAAAAAATGTATTTCTTTCATTAAAGATTTCTTTCATTCAAAACAAAGAGCTGCTTTTTGCTGAAATATCAAGTCTATTCCATTGTTTTCAGAAGTGTTTGTTTAGGACAATTCAAAGCTGCCTGAGAGGAATCTGACGAATTTTAAAAAAGGAAATGTCAGATGTGTTCAGTGGAGTGTTTTTAGTGTTTTACCGAGGTGGAACATTTTGTCGATAAAGTTGATTTTTATTTTCTTAAAGTTGATTTTTCTTAATATGACATGGTCCAGAATTAAAAAAAATGCCTAAATAGAAAATTTTTAAAAAGATAGTATGAATAATTTTTGCGAAATTTACAAAGTTTGATAAAACTGCCACTGTTTCCTGACTCTTTGACCACCTGGTTTAAGGTTTAGAGTTAAAGAGGTTACCTGAAAAGATAAAAAATTACGCATATTCCTGACAAGACCTAACACATTTTTCTGTGTGAATTCGTAAATATTTTTGAATAAATAACTTAATTCTACTGAAGTTCCTACTTCATTAAAATTGAAAAACAAAATTCCATGTTATTTTTATAGTTTTCATAAATTTTTTGACACAGTGTTAAATGAAACTTTTTTTTTTGAAAATACAGTTTCACTATGACGTTACATAAGTAACGTCATAGTGCTTGTTAGGAATATGCCTTGTCACGTGTTTCATTGCTTAGGAGAAAAATATATATTTTAATAGGTTTTTTTGTTAAAGCTCTGCTTAGAGGCTCTTGCTTTTCCAAAACTTCGCGTTCTGATGAGATCTTTCAACGGAGGTTGAAAGCTCTATTTGAATTTTTTGGTCATGAAAAAATAATTTATATTATTTAAAATTTATTTTTTAAAGGAATTAAAACAAAAATAAAAATTGTCAATCATATTTATTAAAGCCTATATAACATTTGCTTTGATTCAATCGAATTGAAAATAATTTTATTGTATTTTAGTTGATGTTTTTTTCTATGATTTTCTCGATATTCGAAACAGAGGCGATTAATCGAGGAATCGGTTAATCGATTAACCGAATTGGAAACTGTAACTAAAATAATAAAAAAGATCAAAGTTCGTTTCATAGTTAGACATTTGTTGTATGTACAATAGGGATATAATTATGTTTGGGGCGCAAATTGGGTATGGGCAATATTTCAAATGTTTTTAACATTCAGAGAAATAAATCTGTACAAATAGCAGAAAAAGCTACTACAAATTAGATAAAATGGGTCTCAAGGAAAACCCTGCTGAAATTATAAATTTTTTTGTTTGCCAAATACATGCAAGTAATTTCTTGCAAGTAGTATAAACCTGACTAAAATTCATTTAAGGAAATACCGGGAAGGCGAGTTTATATGGGGACTAGGTGCAAATGTGGAACGATTTTATTACTTTAACAATCACAAAAAAGTTCTCTATTTGGTAATACCTTCCCATGCTCTACAATGATATGCTTTGGCAGATTTAATATTTTCAAAAATGCAAAAAGTTATATCCCTAATGTACAATTGTTATTGTGTTAATGTATGCATGTTTTTTAGAAGAATTTGTAGCAAATTTAAAACGCCGATATAAGTAACTGTCAGTACTACCACCACCGACACTAACTACAGCAAAAACTCCCTGTAGGAAATGTCGATAGTAAAACTGTACTGATTCACTATTGACTTTGTCACCAGTACTACTGACTAATTATTATGCCCCCAGCCAACGCTTTCTGCTGTAGACATTTAACATGTGCAAGTCATTGTGAATCTACACAACATTGACTTGAGTAATTGTGTATCTCCACTTTTTTAATTGCTGGGTGATTCTAGGCTTATTAATATAGATTTTTTCTTTCATATAACCTCAAAGGAAACAGTCTGGAGCGGTTAAATCCGCTATTCAGTATAACTGTATACATTATATTCTTGTAAATAAAATTATGCTTTTTTAAAAAATGTATGATAGTGGTGACCATTTTCTAACAGAATTGTTTTTTGCGTGTATTAATTAATACGAACAAATTTGTATTATCAGAGTGTGTTAATTCCACAAAAAATTTAAATTCTAATTAATTAAGAACATAAGCTCAAAAATTAGAAAATAACCTTCGTATTATATAGGGTCCACCAAATA
This sequence comes from Eustalomyia histrio, assembly GCA_949748255.1. Classification (NCBI taxonomy): domain Eukaryota; kingdom Metazoa; phylum Arthropoda; class Insecta; order Diptera; family Anthomyiidae; genus Eustalomyia; species Eustalomyia histrio. The sequence goes on from OX456524.1 coordinate 60,624,642, forward strand.
ACTTTTTTTTTTAAAATGCTATAAAAAAAACTGCTGAATATTTTCTCAAATTTCGTTTTTTATTTGAAAGTACAATCCTTCCTGTTAATAATGGAAAAAATTTCATTTAAATTGCTGCCTCGGCTGGCCATGCAGTAGCCTACACGATCGGTCCAATTTTTAAGCACATGATCGATTGTGTGCAGCTGTATTTCACCAATGGCTTCACGAATATTGTCCTTTAAAGCGTTAATTGCCTCTGGCTTGTCGGCGTAACACTTATCTTTGACGGCACCCCACAAATAATAGTCCAACGGTGTCAAATCGCAGCTCCGAGGTGGCCAAACGACATCAGCTCTGCGGCTGATAATGCGATCTTCAAAAACAGGGCGCAAAACATCGAGTGTAGCTTCGGCTGTGTGGCACGTAGCGCCGTCCTGTTGAAACTAAATTGTTGCCAATATCCTCCTCTTCAATTTTTGTGAACAAAAATTCGTTCAACATGGCCCGTAACGATCGCCATTGACTGTAACGGCCAGCCGAGGCAGCCATTTGAATGAAATTATTTTCCATTATTAACCGGAAGGATTATACTTTCAAATAAAAAAAGAAATTTGAGAAAATATTCAGTAGTTTTTTTTTATAGCATTTTCAACAAAAAAAGTTATTTGGCGGACCCTATATAAATAGATCGTGGAGCCAAACAAATGTACATTAAGACATTGTTGTATAGCATTTCCCGAAATAAGATTTTTGCATTTTGTTGTTATGTACCTTCCTGGTGTACGTACAGCAAATAAGAAGATCCTTTTTTCATATGAAAAACAAAACAACCACATAATGCGCATAGGTAAACATGAGTTTTATAACATGTCAGGGATAATATAAGAGAAAGAACAAGAATTAGGAGAATACATCGAAACGAAAAAAAATAAGTAAAAAAGGCTTAAATTCGGCTGTGCCGAATCTTTGAATACCCTCCACCAATGTTCTCTATTGTTTTTGATACAAACAATGTAAAAACTTTTGAAGTAAAATTATGGAGGTGAAAAACTTTTTTAGATGCGAAACGAATTTTTTTACGTGAAAAAAATTGTGTGGTGAAAAAATTTTTTTAAGGTGAAAAAAATTTTTTGTGGTGAAAAAAAATTTTAGTGGTGAAAAAATTTTTTTGAGGTCAAAAATATTTGAGGTGTACAAAATATTATTAATTTCTAAGCGATTGGTGAAAAAATATGAGAAAATATATTATATACCAGTCGCTACTATGAAATTGTACTAAAATACACCAATTTGTATGGAAAATTTAGAGGTATCTTCACATTTTCACCCATAACTTTTTAACCGCTGGACCGATTTTGCTCATTTTCAATACCAAACTGCTCGGGAGGATGTCCAACAATCCAGGTAAAAATAGGCACCCCCGCTAGCGTCTTCGCGTCGTGATCGCCATTTCAACAGACAGACAGACGGACATCGCTAAATCGACTTAAAATTGCACAAGGATCACGAATATATATACTTTATGGGGTCTTAGACCTATATTTCGACATGTTACAAACGGAATGACAAACTGATATATACCCTCACCATATATGGTGGAGGGTATAAAAATTTTGACATCATAAAATTTGTAAGTTTTTGTATTGAATATTATTTTGATTTTGTTTAAAGTGGGCGTTTTATGTCTTTATATACATTAATATACAGTTTTGGGCATATAATTTAAACCACGAATAATTTTATGACAATTAAAAATATATATTTTTTAAATTATTTCAAATAGAATATATGTAACATATTTTTAAAATTACTTTAAACAGAAATCTAATTTAAAATAATTTTTTTTAATTTCTTATTTTTGGTTCAATGGGTACGTCAACAAACAGAATTGCCGAATTTGGTGTGAAGACCAGCCAGAGGCAGTTCAAGAGCTGCCAATGCACCCAGAAAGATGCTCTGTTCGGTGCGGTTTTGCGGGCGGCGGTACTTCTTCAAGAACAATAAAAAACGCAACGGAGCAAGGCCGTGCGATGATTACCGACTTTTTTGTCCATAATGAAAGAATTGAACTTGGTTGACATGTTGTTTCAAAGAGACGGGACAGGCGACGGTACCACATGCCACACTACATGCCATACCATGAACCTATTGGGAGGCAAGTTTGGTGAGCAATTAATCTCACGTTTTGGAGCAGTCCATTGGCCGCCAAGATCATACGATTTAACCCCATACGATTTAACCCCATTAGGTGAAGTCTCTCGAGTTCAGGGACAAGCCAGCTTCTATTCCAGCCCTTGCAGACAACATTACAGCTGCCTTCGGTAAGATACCAGCCAAAATGCTGGAAAAAGTATGCCAAAATTTGAAGATCACATTTACATGAAATAATCTTTTAAAAGTAAATGTCAGGCATTCACTTATCACCCCAAACGGTTAAAAAAAACACACTTTAGTTAGAAATTTTTTTCCAAAATGTTTTCGATAGCTTTTTCTTCAATATTTTTGAAAATATATAAAAAAAATATTAAAAATTTTTCGACTTTTTTGCAAAGTTGAAAATGTTTTTGAATTTTTTTTGGCAATACATGTCCTTTTTTATATTTTTTTAAGAAAGCTTAAGTCTTTTCCTTTAACAGTTTTGTGTTTGACGAAAATGTCAAATACAACACCCTCTAAATCGGAGAGTCCTTGACCGATCCCTACGACTATCCAATAGGACTTAACTTGGTGCAACTTTTATCCCGATCCCAAGACACCGGGATGAAACCCAACTTATATAAAATATCTTTTAAATTAATGGACATAATGAAAAAGTTCTATAAAATATTTATTTAGCACTTTCGGGGGATTTTGCTGGCCACTGCAAATTGCCAAAAGGAGACTTTAAGCGACCCGGAAACCGTCCTGTTTGAACCGCATGTCCTCAACTTCCAATTCATAAAATTGCGGCTATAAAAACTCGTTGGTCACAATTCTGTATCACTTACCAATCACAGTAACCGTGTTACTCACGCCATCCTCGAAAAAACAAGGGTCGATGAAACTCCGGCATAAATGGCACACCATAGATGTAATGGATCCTCGCAAATGAAAACATATCATTCAATTTTACAGCCCCAGAAGAGCAAATTTTGTTTCTATAAGTATTTGTTTCGATGAAGTATTTGTTTCGATGAAGATGAGCTTGGTCGCTTATAATTAATTTGAACAGAAAATCGTCCATTGCAAAATAGTCACAAGTATTCCATATTCTTGATGAGTATAGCGTTCGTTCCATGGTTTGTCGACGTGTATTCTGTTATTGTTAATTTGACAAATATTAAAACAAAACTAACAATTGCAAAACTGGCGATTTGCAAAAGTTATAGAATCTTCCGATTTGGATGATTCAATTTGTGCCGCCTCATAAAAACCACGGTAGTTGCATTAACTGAATCAACAATTTTCTTAATCAAAATGTGTTGATTTTCTTTAGAAATGTCTTTTAAGAAATATATTTTAAAAACCTTAATTATTGCAACCTTTTACAATACAATTTTTTGTTTTTTACAATAGAATTTTTTTTTAATCCTCAATTAATACAACTTTTCATTGTTGTGATAATCGAATACACACCGTTACATTCCTTATAGCTCTCACTGTATTGACAATGTTTTTATTTAAAAAAAAATGCTTTAAAAAAACGAAATTATATAAATCATATCTAACATTTATTTTTGTTCAAAAAAGATGTATGTATATTTTTAAAATTTTGTTAAAGTATACATATTTAGCAAGTGCTTAAAAAATACGCAAAAACTTAGTATCTGCAAAATAGAATAACATTGTTGTTTTATTATTTTGAATGACGTTTGCTGTTGATTTTTAAAACATTTGTCTTATTTAAACAAATTTTGATTATTTATCTACATTTAATGTCATCTTTCGTGAGTATACATTTTTTGAAAAATGAAATGAAATAAATATTAATTTCGATTTTAATATGCATACATCTATAAATGACATAAATTCTATATTTAATATGATTACACTTCTGAACAACAAACACAGGGAAATATCAGTAATTGATTCTCCTTAATATTCACCCTTATTATAGTTGTCGTTATCAATGTCGTCGTCGTTTTTGAGTCAACATCACTTTGCTTCGACGTCGACATCACTTCGACACCAAATCGGTATTCTAAAACAGTGTTGTAACGACGTTGACAATTTATCGATTTAAACAAAAACACATCTCTAAAAATTGAGTCGGCAGATTTATTTTGTTTATTATTTTTGCGAAAAAATGTTTTTTATGTGTAATTTAAATTCTGATACCAGTGATGAAGAAAATAAAGAAAATCTAGTATTGGAAAGAAGACTTCTCATACAGAAATCCAATATCTTTAATCTGCCGGATAACAAGTGAGTAGCAAAATCAAAGTCTGTTACTTTAAAGAATGTTAATCTTCTAATTTGTTTAAAAGGTTTGAAAGTTACTTTAGGCTGAATAAAACAGCCTTCAAAGATGTGCTAGAAACAATAGCACCTAATTTGAAAACCGGAATCAAGTCCACATTTATTTCCAAAACAATAAAGTTTGCAGCTACATTAAAATTTTTAGCCCAGGGGTCGTACCAGCTCAGTGTTGGAAACGACTTTAACTTAGGGTTGAGCTGTTTCTGAAACTGTAGAAGCTTTCTCCAGCGGGCTCAATATAAATTGCTTGAATCTTCCGCCACCTGTAGCATTACACTCGGCTTTGTTGGCTACCATTTTCTTTTTAACTTTAAATTTTAAGTCTCGCCAAACCTATAAATAAATTTTGTTATATTTTTATAATGCACTTTATATGATCATGCTTTCTTAACCTTCTGCTATCCATCTCACATTATTCTCGGTGGGCCAAGTGCATTTAATAAATTTGATATTTCTTCCCGTTTTTTTTCAGTCAATACTTTTCCTCAAGTCGTTACAAAAAATTGTGTCGACAAAATCAAAGTCGTTTCAAGACAATATCGGCGTCATATTTTCTTACAGAATACCAAATACTTGTCGACAGTTATCGATTATTTTCGATAGCGACAACGGGAATACCAATTTCAAAAAAATCCCAAGACAACATTGTCTTGTGTCGATGACGACAACAAGAATAAGGGTGATTATCTAAATACTAAGTAGTAGCATTAGGGCGTTAAAACTCATTATTTTCATCATTTGTAAGTTACCAGGTAACAAAAAACAGAGCACTGGCAAAGCGTTGGTTGATAATGGTATCAAAAACATACTTATTAGAAACGCTTTTCAAACTATTGCAAAAAGTGCTTTTCCAATACCTATTTTACAAAATTTAAATTCCAATTAACAAATACTAGTGGCAAAACAATAGTTTCAGGTGCTTTGACAACGTATGCAAAAAGGGTTTTGGCAGAACTTTTCTTAAGAAATTGATGACTGTAGTTAATGACAAATACTTCTCCCAACACATTAGGATGGTAACCGAAACGATGCGGTTATCAGTAAGGGTAACGCAATTTTCTATTATTTCGGTAACGGCATTTTAAGACTAACGCTACGCTATGTTCTATTATTTCGGTAGCGGTATTTTACGGGTCAAGGTTTTTCTAGTTATTTCGGTAACGGTATTTTAGCGATAACGATAATTTAGTTATTTCGGTAACGGTATTTTAGCGATAACGGTATTTTTGTTATTTCGCTAACGGTATTTTAAGGATAACGGTAGATTCAAAGCACACCGATATCTTTAACCCCTTCATAACAATGGTGGTCAAAACATTTGCAAATGAAACCTCATATTAACGCAAAATTAAGAGGTCAATTGAGAAGTCCCCGGCCTGACACATAGATGGCGCTACTAGACTTAAATTGATATGATTTTTAGTTAGCCCTAACCTTAAAAAGACACGTGTATGAATTTAACAGCTGTCGCATCATTAGTTTGTGAACCGATATCATTTTATAGCCGGCATCAGATATAGCATTTTGAGTGAAGCAACTTTTGATGTTGTGGAAAAAATTGATATAAAGGAACTTCGCGTGTTGATAAAATATTGCTTTTTGAAGGGAAAAAATACAGTTAAAGCAAAAACTTGGCTTGATGACGAGTTTCCGGACACTGCCCCAGGAAAATCAAACATCAAGGATTGGTATGCTAAGTTTAGACGTGGTGATATGAGCACCGAAGACGGTGAACGCAATTTACGCCCAAAAGAGGTTGTTACGGACGAAAACATCAAAAAAATCCACAAAATGATTTCGAATGACCGTAAATTGAAATTGAATTAAATAGCAGATACTCTAAAGACATCAACTAAACGTGTACATCATACCATTCACGAATATTTGGGTATGAGAAAGCTCTGTGCAAAGTGAGTGCCGCGCGAGCTCACTTTTGACCAAAAACAAGTCAGTGAAAACGAAGGCGAAAATCCATGAATTGGGCTTCGAATTGCTTCCGCATCCACCGTATTCTCCACATCTGGCCTCCAGCGACTATTTCCTGTTCTCAGATCTCAAAAGAATGCTCGCTGGGAAGAAATTTTCGTCGAATGAAGTGGTGATCGCCGAAACTGAGGCTATTTTGAAGCAAAGGACAAAGCGTACTACAAAAATGGTATCGAAAAGTTGAAAGGTCGCTATAATCAGTGTATCACCCTTGAAAGGAACTGAATAAAAAAAACGAATTTTGCCAAAAAAAATGTGTTTTAGTATGGTAGGCCGGGGACTTTTCAATTGACCTGTTAGTATATCCCTGCGGGAAAAGGACCTATCCCAGGACATATCACATGACCGGTTCATTGTGATAGGGTCCGGTCACGGGACCGATCACTTTAACATGGGCTTGTCCTAGGAGGGGGTCAATTGCCCTCTGTGACATGTCACAGGACTGGTTTAAAAGGACATGTCGTGACTTTTAAACCGGTCACGTGATAGGTACTTTAGGAACCGGTGTTTTTTTCACCTATCTCTCAATATGTTTTTTCGAAACCGGTTCAGTTTTTACCTATCCCGGGATAGGTCCCGATTCCCAACTGACCCCTTTTTCCCGCAGGGATGTTATCAAAAAAGACGGCATTAGTTTTTATTATTTTTTTATTAAATTAATTTTTTTCTATATACAAATAAAAAAAATTAATTAAATTTAATAATTAAAAAAATAACTATTAACAACTTTTGTCCAAATTCAAGTGTTCAAAACATTAGCATATCTCAAAGAAATTTAAAAGAAAGTACAAACAAAACTTTATGTGTTCAGTATTTTGTGATATATTCATGATTGCTTATTACTTCAGCGCAACTACAATTGGCTTAAGTGACTTAAGCTAAAATTCAAAATTTTTTACAGTTGAAAATTTGCATTTCTAAAATTTCGTTTCATACCAAAACAAAGCTAAATTTACTTAAGCCTATTGTGATTGAGCTTTAAGGCATTGAAGCCAAAATCTTTTCAATATAATGCTTAGAATACAATTGCTTCTCCAATTCGACAAAAGTTTCATCACCATTTCCAAATACTTAATTGCCTACATTGCAGCAATCATTCACATATTCTCGATATGGTTGAGATCGGGAGATTGAAGCGGCCACGACATGACATTAATATTTTCCTATAACCAAGTTTTCGTAATGCTTGAAGTATGTTTGGGGTCATTATCTTGTTAAAATGTTCGTGTTCAAAATACGGAAGAAGGATGCTAAGAAGGCCTTTATAGATTATAGCTGCATTGTATCAGTTAACCAGTGGTAGGACGACGGCTGACTTCATAAACGCAGTATGCATTGCAACACTCCGCTGCATAGAGTTCATAAATGTCATTGCCTTTGTTTATGGAGTTTATTTTTTCTATCTCATTTTGCAAATCACTTCAATATCAAAGTAACGATACGGTCCGAGAATTCTTGTTTGAAAAATGTCATTGGTAACATGTCTGTGTAGTCTTTAATGCATGGTAACCCTTTTGAATGCACAACAGTTGTCAAATTTGTGCAGTGTTTTTATTTGTGATGCTTTGTGATTTTTGGCAATTGAAGTGACGGACCGTTATTGAAAGGGTAACGATATTTTAGGTATTTTGGTAACGGTATTTAAACGATATTTTTTATTTTATATTTGGTATTACTAATAAAAATTCTAAAAAAAAAGGATTTTAGACCCACCCTAATTTATGAAACGTGTTCCTACAAAACCTCCCCCTTTTTATAGATAAGAAACTATTTTGTTTTAATTATGAATACACACATACGCTTTATTTATTGCTTTTTCTGATCTACATCAAAATAATTATTGTTGACTCAACCGAACAGAATAAAATCAATGGTATAAAAACGACCGATGATTATAAATCAGTGACAACAATTTGCACGTCGTTTGATTGATTTAAAATCATCAACAAATATGTGTATTGGAGTATATTCAACGTTTGAACGCAAACACATACACAGGTTGGTTGAAAAGTTCCTGCGCTCACCAAGAGATGGCACTGCTAGCTCCAAACTTTTTTTTCTCAAGTTGGTATAACTGTCCTGAGAACACATGCAAAGTTGCAAATCATTCTGTCAATTCTTTCTTTGTTTACAAGCCATTTGAAGTTGACGTGTCATTGATTTTTTTTTAATATGGAAAAAATTGAATATCGTGCTGTCATTAGATTCTTTGTTTTGAAGGGTTTAAAAGCAAAGGAAATTTATGAACAATTGTTAGTCCTCACCTACAAAACGCACCGTTGAATTTTGGGCTGGTGAATTTAAACGTGGTCGTACCAGCCTTAAAGGCAATCCACGCGAAGGACGACCAAAAACTGCAACCACAGCAGAAATCATTCAGCAGGTACATAATATTAACCATATTGTGAAGATCCCAGTTTGACTAAGCGTGAAATTGCTAATGCCATAGGCATCTCGGACGAACGAGTACTCCATATTTTACATGAAGTATTACGTATAAAGAAACTGTTTGGAAAGTTAGTGCCACACACATTAACAATTCAACAAAAACTGGATCGAAAACAATTTTCTCAGCGTAATTTGGAGCGTTGTAAGCCGAATAAAACCAACTTCTTGCGTCGTTTTATAACTATGGATGAGACTTGTTTCTATCACCATGATCCTAAATTGAAACAAGAACGTTTACAGTGGACTGAAGCTGGTTGTTCAGCTTCAAAGCAGGTGAAGTCACAACGATCAACAAAGAAGGTTATGGCATCAGTTTTTTGGGATGCAAAAGGAATTTTGTTGATTGATTATCTTCAGAAAGGTAAAACAATCAACTCTAAAAAAATTCGTGAGAAAAGACTGAGGGTCAATTCTCGTTCTGTGAAAAGGTGAAATGAAAAGTTTTTTCACGTTTTCATAGCACTTTTGATTCGCGTTCTGTGAAAAAATGAAAAGAAATATCAAAACGTTTTTATATGAAAAAAAAAGTGGAACGAAACAAGATTTTTTCACGATTGCAGAGCACTGGCGATTCTTGTTTTGTGTAACAGTGCAAACAACTGTCAAAATATTTTCATATGAAAAAATTGTTTACACAGACTATTTATAAGTGAAATAAAGGAGTTTTTTTTATTAATTATTAAGAAAAGCATGTGGACATTGCAAACGATTAGTAAGTAGCTTAATAACCATAATCACACTTTTATTAATCCCATATTTACAGATTTGTAACTGCAGAGCCTTAACAGTTTTAGTGGGACCCAAAAGGACAGTGAAAAATGGCAAAAGTATGGCATATTTATTTATAGTTTATTTATATTCTTTATGAATTTTTTTTCTTTAAGTAATATTAGACTTCATACGCGCACCAAATATAGTTCACTTAAAGTAAGCCGATATAAATCCATGAAGTGCTTGTCGGTTGTCATCTCTAATGGATTGTGGTCAGCACTAAGTATGCGTCTCTGCACTCTCAAAAAATTCCTATAAATTATTAAATTATTTACTGCAATGAAATGCTTGTAACATCATTGTCTTATCTTTGTTCATCCGGAATTCTTTGAATAAAAGCTAATAATACAATTAATCCAGATATTTTTATATAATTATTTAAAATAAATTTTACGAACTTAATTCACTTTTGTTTACGTTTTTCTCTGTTTTGACATTTGCTTTAAATTTTGGATAACACAGTTACAAAAGTTTCATGGGTACAGTGCGAATGAAACATTTTTTTCATAATACATACGAGAATCGCAATTTATGTATTTGTGAAAAGTTCGAGTGAAAAGTGCTTATGAAAACGAAAATGAAAAGTTTTTTTTCACTTCACATTATCACAGAACGAGAATTAACCCTCTGGTTTAAAAAAGAAAAAAATCATTTTTCATCAAGACAATGCACCTGCTCACAAAAGTGTTTTGACGATGGCTAAATTCAAAGAATTAAAGTACGAATTTACCGTATTCACCAGATTTGGCTCCCAGTGACTACTATCTCTTCAGAAATATCAAACAATTCCTTCGTGGAAAGCATTTTTCGTCGAATGAAGAGGCCATAGAGGCAGCCGTAGACGGTTATTTTGCAGAGCTTCCGGAAAACCATTATAAGGATGGGATAAAATTATTGGAAGATAATTGGAACAAATGTATTGAGCTTCTAGGATATTATATTGAATAAAAAATATATTTCGTAACAAAAACAGTATTCTTTCATATCGAGCGCAGGAACTTTTCAACCAACCTGTATACAGCATGCCTGGCTAATCTTTGTAATTATTTTTTTTTTTTTAAGAAATGCCCAAGGAGCTAAAAAGCAACGTTTGCAAAAAAATGCATTTATAAAAATTAAGTTATGGTTAATTTAATGCATTTTTACAAAACAAAACCCTATTTAATAATCAAGTGTCATATTTAATTTTTCAAATCCTTAAATGAAAATCAAGATTTCCAATTCGCACCTGTGTACCATTTACGTATGCTTGCTGGTAGTGTACCGGTTAAGTGTTAAATACAATTGTCTACATACGTAAATGTACTCAAAATTTTAATTCCGTCTTTTGTTCCTGTTTACTTGCAATATTTGTCTAAAGAAAACAGTGTTTATCAGAAGAACACATAAAAGGAAACAGGTTTAGATTCCACTCTGTAGAAGCAATACACTAAATACAGATAAACATAAATTCTATTTGCTTGTTTATAATTATAATAAAATTATTTAACACTTACCACTCTTAGATTGTTCATCTATTGTTTCCATTTTTATTTTATATGTTTACAATTTATGTCAATAATACTTTGTGTAGAAAAAAATTGCTAAAAAAAAAACCAAATTGATAACTTCTCACAGAGAAGCCATTGATAAAATATAATAATTTTTGCAAATTAATCTTTATTATCACCAAATTAACCACAAATTTGAAATTTTTAAAACCCCGTAATTTAGAAAAATATCTTTCTATTATCTTTAAGAAAACATCGCAGCATTTATTTTCACAAACAACACAATGCAAAAAATTGTATAAAAACTTGAGGAATGTGTATCCTTGTGATTATGTATTTTTATTTATTTTATATTTTCACATATATATATATAACAAAGGTTATTTACTTGTGTTCTTGGCATCACTTAATCGCAGGTAAAATGTTAAATATTTTGTTACACACAGTTTGGTTTTGTGAATCTATGATTTCGTCTGAATTTATTCTTTTCTTATAAATTTTACACAATTTATCTTGTTGGTTGCTATTTTTAAAATCAAACTTCAAGGACACTTCTCATTTAAATTCATATATAATTTTTTAATAATTTATATTTTATTGCCGTAAAATTACACTTTAATTATTTGCACAAATTTTTTTTTCGATTTTATATTTCTTCTACATTTTTTTAAATTAAATTTGTTTAAATCTTATCCATCTTTTTTATTCTTATTATTCTGATTTTATTCGTATACAAACAGCGGCGTTGGCGGCGACGAATAATAAACTGGCTGCGCGGCTATATACAAAAATTGAAAATTTCAACGATCGTTTGCGATGTTTTCGTTTTGTTTGGCTGTCTCAGCAGGCGATGTTTTTAAATGACAGCTGTTTGCTTGCAAAATGGCGGATTAAAAAATGCAACCCTAGAAAGGTGAGATAAACAAGGTGAATTTTACAATTGTAATACAACACTGTGTGAGTAAGACATAGTGATGCCAATTTAGTCATTTTTTGTTTTCTAATATGACAATTCTTCGGCAATGCTTGAAGTTCGCCACAGAAAAGAGACCAAGAAAAACAAATAATATTGTTATATTTTTGTCATCGATTCCAACTTGTTTTATAAATAATTTTGATATCTATTTGCACAAAGATATTATATTTAAAAAAAATATTTTATAATATTGCAAGAGGTTGATGAGCATTTGTATATTTTTGTACTATTATAGAATCTCAACAAACATAAATGGAATCCAACTCCATTTACTTACCGTTTTCTGGATCCGTATACGGACCAGAAAACGGATTTACAAGAACATCGAAACTGATTCGAATCCGTTTAAGACCCGTCAATGACGGTCCGGATATATCGGATGAAGAATGGAGTTGCCCGTTGAAAGTCCGTCAATGACGGACCGTTTACGGATCCGTATTCCTACCGTTTTATTAACAAAAAACAGAATTATGTAAATGCCTAAATTTTTTAATTTTGAATAACAAATTATAGTTTTTTTCTTTAAATGTAATTATATAGATATGTAATAAAATAAAATAATATAACAAAATATGTACATGCTTTTACGGATACGTATTTACGGTCCATAAACGTGCAGTAGAACTGGATTCATAAATCCGTACGTGTCGGAGAGTCCGTAAAAATATTTTTTGGGATATATATATTTTTGGAATTTTTATATGATTTAAAGTATTTTTATATTTTTAAGAATTGTCATTTTATTTAAATTTGACTCAAGAGTATTGCCATGTAATACAGTTAAGTGGCCGGAATGGCTATGAATTATAAATAAGTAAATAAATAAATATTACGTTTTTGTTTTCATAACAAATCCAATTTTTTTTTCAAAGCTGCCATATTAATAAAATTAAACAATACATTGAAGCTTTTATAGGAACTTTTCGCAACAGCGAAATCTGCTTTTAATTGATTTTTGTTGTGTATTTACGTTTTGTTTATACTCAATATATAAGAATGAAATAAAAATCAGAACATATTTTATATTCTTTTTTAATTCATTAAATTTGCTATACTGAGATACGTTTAGCTGATCCAAGAGCTTTGAACTTTTTGTTATGTGCCGAATTAATTTCTTAGGACTCTGTTTGCAGATATAAAAAACGTCAAATTATACTAAAATGTGTCATGTTAACAACATAGGCGAAAAGGTGAAAATCAGACATTTTTTTTTAAAGAGCACCCCTACAACTGAGTAGCAATGACTTTAGTTTCTTGCACTTAAACACTTGATGTCAGTGCTGTTTTTAATTGAACAAAATGAAAATCTTCAATGTGGCAATCTGTCAAACATACGACTGACAGTTTATCAATAATACACACACACATTCCAACATCAATTTGTTTTCCTTAAAAATTAACAAAGTTAAATTATTTCATAATTTTATGCAAAACATCGACTTTAATATTACAAAAAGTGTAATTACCATCATATATAACGGTATTCTACACATTTAAAATGGAAAAATTTTTACCCCAAGTAACGGTTGTTAATGCACAACAGCAGCAAATGCAACCTTTATCTCCAAAAGCTTTTAGTGTATCTGAAGAAAATCGTCATTATTTAAAAGTATTTATACAAACCTATCATAATTTACCTATATTATGGGACACTTCTTTGCGAGACTACACCAACCGGGATAAAAGAGCCGAGGCCTATCAGCAATTGGTACCGATTTATAAATATTTAAAACGCGATGCCACCTTGGAGGATGTAAAGAAAAAGATAAATACTTTGCGTACAAACTATCGCAAGGAACTTAAAGTTGTGGAGGCGGCACGTAAAAACGGTACCCATTACCAGCCTCGTTGTTGGACATTTTATGAATTGGATTTTCTACGTAACGCTGAAAAGTTTTTAGCGATTGAAATTAAAAATGAAACGTCTTCCGCCAATTCACCATATAATGTATTTAATGATACCACCTCTCCGCACCAGGGTCATTTCTTGGATAATTCCTCCTATAGTTATCGTATGAATATGGGAGGTGGTACTTCGCCTCCTAGTATAACAGAAATGTTTCATAAATCATTTGGCCAGCAACAGACTAATGCCGCACAACAACAGAGAGCAGAACAAACATTAAATCAGAATACTTCTCCTTTAGGTTTGCCGGGAGGTATACAAAACAGTGGCGCAACTAATCAAACGGCAAACTATCAACCATCTACAAATCATTTACCACCTATAGCCACATCAATAAATCAAAACAAACGTCTTCGGAAGAGTTTATCTTCTTCATCTACACCCGATGATATGCTTAATATGGCGTGCGACTATTTAGCATCCACTTATCCCGAAGAGGTATCAATTGCTCGAACATGGACACACAAATTAAAACGTTTGACACGCGAACAACGTCTGCTGGCAGAGAAATTCATAAATGATATACTCTTCGAGGCCGAATCTGGAACTTTACATCGTGGATCTATGCAATTAAATGCCAATGAACCTTATGTTAGATTTGAGGAATCACAAACGGATGATAGTAATCAAGATAAACCACAAAGTCCGAATTCAATATCAACAACATCAAATACCACATCGAATATAACAACACATCACCAATGCCCCGATGAGGCTGGAAATGGTGATAACATTTCCGTTACCTCAAACGAAACTGAAAATAGTATTCAAAACAACAGCAGCAATGTCACCACCACATTTAACAATTACACTTAAATTTGAATTTCAAATAATAAATGTTGGTAAATTTTTTTATTTAAAATTTATTTCGTAACTACATAATTGTAAAAAAATAAAACAAGTTTATTGAATGAAAATGATAAATATTTTAAATTAATATTAAAAGGAACAATTTTGTTCAATAACATATTTGGTATTTAAAATGTATTGTACAGACAACTAATTTAAACACAAAACTAATAAATAATTTACTTTTAAAAACGGACTCTTTACAAAATTAAGGAGCGTTATTAAACGAGTATTAATTCTTTTGGTTTGGTGAGCTCAATTTATAATATATAACCAAAAGCTTGTAGTTTTTGAAAACGTCTTTGATTTATTTTTCAACTTGCATACAAAACTATAAGTTTTCAAAAGCTATTGGTCTTTGGTTGAAGTGAATAAGTTGCGATTTGAATTTTTCAAGTCTACATTCAATTGAATCTTTGGTAATTCGCCACACCGCGTGCAAACCATACAAATGGAGACGCTGCCGCAAACATAAGGCCAGCTCCCACCATTGGTCGATGCAATATCCAAGCTACAGCTGCTATACCAAGTGCCATCGATAGGGAGAGTAAAATGTTAGTGCCAACTGGAAATCTTGGATCTGGTGCCAGAGATGATAGAAATTGTATTCGAGAAACTGAAAAAAAAGGAAACAGTATTGTTTCAAATATCTTTTATATATTTTATATTTTTTAACAAGTCTTTAAGGATAAGCCTGCATTCATATTTTGATGAGATGAAAATACAGGATAAAACCTAAAAAATGTAGGCATATACTCACATATAATATGCAATAGAGTTGATGTACAAGTAACACCAAAAAATACTAAAACCCAACCCATAAAACGGAATCCCCATGTCGTCAAACGTTGAGCATGATGTTCCATTTTAAAAACTTCTGTCAAAGAAAGTTCTCCTGGATAAACCAAAAGGACATTAACACCACGACTGGTCTTATATGGTTCAATTTTGTTTTTCACTAATTTACCCACAATGGTATACTAAAATAAAAATTATTCTAAATAATAAATTTAGTAAAGTAATTGCTTACACCTACCATTTCACCTTCCATACCAGCAAATGAGAATAGTATACGTATATCACCTATTTCCGGATTAAATACATCATTTGTGTGATAATATAAACCCAAATGCAATTTAATTGATGTATCCTCTGGTCTAGTATCCGAAGTCAACTCTACATAGTTGTTAAATTTGTTTTTAATATCACTGCCCAATTCAAAGCGGCCCACATAAACGGCATCTGCTACTTGTATTTCTGATTCTATAGGAAATTGTTTAGGATTCTGATGTCCAGTTTGTATATAAAAAGATCGAGAATCGATTAGTTTATCCCGCCAATCTCTGGTGTAATAATAAGTACGAGTTTCTGTATGGACTGAAGCTACACTTTCGCCATAATTATGTTCCCTATTAAAAAAAAAAAAAAAAAACAAGAGTAATGGAAAAATTTGAATATTCGCTTTTTTATAATATTGCAAAAATTTAACATACACTGTTTCTTCTACCCATTGATACATCTGTACACGTCTCTTTAGTTTAACTGCCAGCATTTGTATATTATAATCGGGTTCGGTCAAAGGTTCTCCCACAATAATTGGTCCCGATATATGTACAATGCGATCATTGTAAATTGGCTCAGTTTCTTCAGCAGTAGCATCCAATGTAACTGCATCATCTAATGCCTCATCCAATGATAAAATTGTGTGTACAGCCCTTCCCTTAAAATAATATTTAAATTATCATTTTCGTGTCATTATATGAGTTGCTGCAAGAATACCTCATTCCAAAACAAAACAACAGTGCCACCGATAAAGAGCGCCAGACCAAACGTAGCTATAAGCCAACATGATCGATAGGCTTCGATTAAAGTCATTGCAAAACCATAAGTTATCAAATAAAATTTTTACTTTTGCCAATTCCCTTTAATAAATTGTAATTCAATTTCAACAATTTCGTAAAAGTATAAAATATTTTAAAAACAAATTCTACACTTATCACTAAGATTGCCAATTTATCCATTTTCCGCCTAGATATAGCTATTTTTTGGCCAAAAGGTTTAACGATTTTTTTTTCCATATCAGTGTTTGTTACATGCGACTGGGTCTGTTCTTATTTTTAACAAATGGATTCGCGAATGAATCAAATTCAAATAATCAACTTGATTTTTGTTGATTCTTTTAATAGAATCAAATTAATTAATCAAATTTTAAGAAATCGTTCCAATTAAAAATTATTTATTTGATTTTATCTTTGAAAATTAAATCATAAAACAAATTATTCAATCGAATCAATATAAATTAAACTAAATCAGTAGCTCACTTTATTTAATATCAAATCATTTATTTAGAGTGAACAAATTATTCACAGATTCACAAAATTAATATTTTTTTTTGCAAAGTAATTCAGAAAAGAATTATATTTTTAAAACTCTGTTACTACTTGGACACATATTTTGACACATTTACTGTTGTTTCCCATATAAATTTTAAATTTAAGATTATATTTTGTGTTATACATATTTATATTAGAAATTTGTGTTTTTTTTAATTGCAATTATGGTTTTCTAAATTTTGCATCTGTAAAAATATAAATTTAACTTATTTCAGGATTCTTTTGATAGTCATGAGCTAAACTATTGCTCAGTCTAAATATATTTTTGGTATAACATGCAAAACAAAGACAAACATCTAATAAGGAAATATAATAGAATTTTCTTTTAATATAGGCCAATTACTAAAGCAAGAGTTAAATTCACATTTTATATGGGAAACAACTAAAACTGTCTGATAAAGTTTTTGTTATTTTGAGAATTTTGCAATTCTAGCGATTTTTGTTTTGCATTGCAGCTATTCTTTGTGTCGTAAAGTTGGCAGCTTTGGTTGGCACACAGCTGTTTTTTGTACAGCTATGTTGGCAATTTCAACGGAATGTCATCTTTTAAAGAAGAAGAATCAATATGGGGTTAACAACACCACAAAAGTTCGTTATAGATTTAAAATATAAATTTTCTAACAAATTTCGGCATAAAATTTAAACGTTGCCAAGTATGTGTTTGGTATCATATTACCTATTTTTATGCTCTGCACCATTTTATGCTCTGCATCCTTTGATTTAAAAACTTTGTAATTCAATTATTATCAAAATTTCAAATGGTACTCCCGTTATTACGATTTTATGCATTGGAGTTACAAAAAATTTTTTGATTTTTATTTTCAAACTAAAAATATATATCAATAATAACATTCAGAAAAAAAGTTAGTAGAAAAATTTGTAAACGGATATCAATTGTAAACGGTTTTAAATTCACACTTTACTATTCGTTAGTAACATTCAATTATGATCACGACCCTAATAAAGTTTAATAATACATAACTTTTAATAAAAAAGAAATTCCAAAAACTCAGCGAAATTTTTTAATTTTAAAATAACTATCAAAAACATACTGTTACTGCAAAAAATAATGTTTTAGTGAATGTTTATTATAATTTTAAAGATAGCAATTTTATATGGGATTTACACCTACCTCTTAAATACCTCCATATTTAAATAGTAGCTGTGTTTATGCGGTAAATTATATAAGAAAATCCCACACAAATTTTAAATTTGTTCACGTTAAGAGTTAACGCGTAGAATTGTTGACGTTATTCTCATTCTCTTTTACATGGGGACTATTATAATAAATGTTCTTAAAATGGGATTTTTTGGGAATCAAGAAAAAATTCAAAAATACTTTTTTTAACAAAAAAATTACATAAAATTAATATACATAAAAATTAAAATAAATACAAAAAATTCGTTTTTACAGAGCGTATGTTAACGCTAAAAATATATATTTTTTATATTAAACAATAAATTTTGCTAATTTAAGCTGCTCATTTCCTATGAAATTGCCTTACGAATTCGAATATTCAAATTTATATATTTTTTATCGAGTAACATAATTTTATTTTATTTATTTTGTATCAAATTTTCCATCCCTGCTCTACAATACAAAAGTACTGTGTTATTACGTACGCACATCAGGTTGTAAAGTAGACAGTAAAGAAGAATAAGCGATTAAATCAACCCTAAGTTAAGTTTTTGGTAGTTACTTTAAAGGAGAATTAAAAAAAGTCGTGATTTTAAAATCGTAGTGTGAATTGGGCTTTATACTGACTCTGAATTTACGTGGTTAATTAATTATAAACACATTCAACACGATAAGTTTAATTTTTATGTTATCAATTAGTGTGTGAATGTCAAGTTTTAATGAAGAAGACACCAACAAAAATAGAAAAATTTAATAATGAAATAAAAATGACTAAATTTTATTAAAGTCTAGTTAAAACGTGCTTTTATTTTAAATTAATTGTGTTAAACATACTAAATGCAAATTAAATATTGCTTCCGGGAAAAAGGAAAAAAAAAAACAAACTCCCCTAAACGAACACTAAACAAATAAATTTAAAGAATCTTGCTGTCAACTGAATAATATAATAACGTTGGACAATGGCAAAAATTAATTATTCTTGTGCCGACAGAAGAAAAAAAAAGCAATTTTTAAAAATTTTGTTTGGTTTTTTTTTGTGAACAATTGCTTAGAAATAGTAGCTGCTCTAAACCTTCAACTTCAACACTTCAACTTTATTTGAACAGGTATCTTAGTTTTTACATTAACGTGTTTAAATAATGTTACTGTGATCAGCTTTTTAAATAAGTTACGATGAATACGGCACTTTTCCTTGGTTATTTTTAAAAAGCTGTGATATTAGTTTTGAAATATTCCGCAGAAAAACTACGATAATTACAGTTCGAAACAACGACTACAACTTCCAAACTTAATAGAGTGTACCAATTAATTCAGAATCACTTGCTGAGTCGATTTTACGATATCAATCCGACCGTCCGCCTGCGCGGGTAAAATAAAAGATACTTTGCATCAAAATACAGGTTGCAATTTTGAAGATAATTCGAAATCTATTGAAAATGGTTAAAATGGATCGGTGTTTTAACCCAGGAGCAATAAACCGGGTTCAACTCAGTTCCTAACGGTTTTATCTTTATAGAGCTTTTAAGGACTAAAAGTTAAAATAAAATACGAAACTTTTATTTATATTTTAGGCATTAAAACTAATACAAACATTTTCAATGGAGCAATTTTCCCTAAATGATTACCAAAAATGTTTTTGCGTGTATGTTTCTACACGAATTTTCGATTTTTTGACCAAGTCGAAACTGCACTCAAAAAAGTTTGCTATGTCAGTAAGAAGTTGTTTTTTCGCACTCAAAAATCGATAATTTTATAGTTTCTGTGAAAAAAATTAAAAACAACTGTTATTACAGTTATTTAAAAAAAAACAACTAACGAAAAGTACTGTATTTATTGAAACATTTGCTTAACCCATTAACGCCCTGCGTTGCGTTTTCACAACGTTCATTTCAGTCATCTACCAGGCTTACCCAGATTAATCTATATTTAAATTAGGTATAAGGAAATAAAGATTGGTTCAATATAGGTTAAGTATAAACGATTTGTTTCAGGATTTTTTTTCCAAATATGTGGTTTTCACATTATTAATATTTTTTTCAAAAAATAAATTTTTTGACAAGGCAAACATCTGCGGTATCGCCAATGGAGCACTCAAACTATTTATAAATTTAGTAGCGCATCCCAAGTATTTTTTTATTTTTGACTAATGCCATTAATTTTGTTATAAAAATTGAATTATAAAAAATTGATTTGTAAAAAATAAAACAAAAATGTTTAGCGTTAAAGTCCATCGTTGCGTTTTCACAACGTGGGTTAACTCGGCTCCCACCACTTGCATTTTTTTTTTAAACACACAGATCTTATTTGGGCCAAAGTAATCATGTTCTAAAAATTTCATCCCTCTAGCTCAACGGCATCACAGTTCGAGCCTTATTGGGTTAAAGCAGTTAATTTTTAATATTAGAAAATTTTAAATACTCTTGTTAGGTTTTTATTTGTTATATATTATTATATTGTTATATATTATTATATTTTCGAAGTTTGCACATAAGAATCTGAATATTTTGCATGGCTGGTAACCGAAACAAATGCTGTTATTTGTAAGGGTAACGCTATTTTCTATTATTTCGGTAACGTAATTTTAAGGATAACGATTTTTTTTCAGTTATTTCGGTAACTGTATTTAAGGGGTAACGATAGTCAGTTGAAGGGGTATTGAATCGATAACGGTATTTTAGTAGTATTGCCAACCCTGATATTTTGTTAAATTTCCAATGCATTTGGAATTTTGACTTTACAAACAAAAAAAAAAAAAAAACCGTTACCAAGCATTTCAGCAGTTTTTTTTTTCAAATAAATTTGGTTAATTTTTTTTTTATAATTTATGTGAAACAATTGTAATTAATTACAAAAAAAATTATATTCTTGAACAATTTGTAAATTCTTCAGGTCGGAAAACGACTACAAAAAATGTTCCACTACATGGAACAGGTTGTTGAGCCAAAAATTCTCTTTTATCATATAAATTTTCAAATAAAGTCGATATATAGGCGCGTTTTTCATCATTCGTAGGATTGAGGGCTTCATCTGGATCTTTTGGCTAAAATAAAAGGAAGACGAAAAAATATATAAAATTCATTGTTGATTTCAAAGTACTAAATATATACACGGATCAGTTTTTAATTGAATAAATAGTTATTTTTTTTTTTTGTAATATATTGATTTTTTTTAAATAATCTTACCAACAACTTTTTGAATTCAATCAATGGTTCGTTAAAATTTTTTGGTATATTATTAAATGGTTCTGAACGAAATATACTAGTAGGTGATACTTTGTTATTTACAAAATATTTTATAAATCGATTTCGCAATTTTCTTTCGTCTAGAGATGTGTTTGAATTTTTTAATTTTGTTAACCATTCTGTAAGTATGTATTTTTCCCGAAAGTTAAAGATGAACATAAAATCTTCTAGATGTTTAAGTAATTCGTTAAATTCATTATCCAATTTTTCAATTTCTTTATCAGCTCCTGACATATTGGTTAAGAAGTAATGTTTACAACAATTTTTTTTTTAAGAAAACTGAATTATAAAAATTAATATAATAATAATTTTCAATAACAGTTAGAGATGGGGTTTTCAAAAAAATGACAGTTGAGCTACCAAAGCATTTAACTCACAGAACAGATGGTAACGAAAGGGCTTATTTCCTAAAACAGTTTGAAGAAGTATTGTGTTATTTCTATACACCGAAAAAATCCCCATTCTCACTTTACCGAATTTTATATTTTTACCATTCTGGCTGCATTCACACGTATAGTTGCTGTTTGGTGCGAAAGTGTTATCGGGTTGTTGCTGTTTTCTTACATATTTTCTAAATGTCAACAGTTAAACAGTTTGCTGTAACACGAAATCAACCATGTAATACTACTACTATCTCTTGTTGTGCGATTAACCGATATTAGAAGTTTTCAAGTGTCTAAAAAATTAAATCGGGAATAATGAAAATTTTAATATTAAAAACAAATTAATAAATGGATATAAATTGTCTATATTTTTTAAAAATATTTTTTTTTTAATTATAAATTAATACATTAGTTTACAATAGATTAAATTAAAAATGGCAATAAAAATGTGTAGACAATTCTGTGAATTAAAAATGCCTTGCAAAAATTAACAGCTTAAACATATTCTTAAAATATACTCGGATCTTAAAAAACTTATTGATTCTTTTTGGCTATTTATTTAGTGTAAGAGTGTAATAATTATTGCCAGGTATTTCGTTTAATAAATGTATCACAATATTTTTTTTTGTTTTTGTTTATTATCATATCACAACTTCTCTTGCAACAAGAAGTAGTTTGTTCTCTATATATTTATTAACAATTACATTAAAATGGTGACTTTATTTTATATGATCCCTTTTTTAATGTCTGCGAATGTTTAAATAACATTTTAAATATTTAAAATAAAATAATAACTTAAATACAGGTAAATGAGTATCACAGCAAGACTCATAGAGAATTTGATTTAAATTTTGTTTAACCAACAAAAATCCAACTCTGCTTGAAAAAGCATACATTGTTTTCAAAATGTAATATTTTTTGGTTATGACATTGTGACACTTTACTGTGAATACCCTAATTGATTGATTTTTAATTTAATAGTGGAATGTTAAAATAATAATAATAATAATAATAACATTATAAACTTTAAACATGCACAAAACAAAAGTAACAACTAAATAATAATGTAAGTAAAACCACTAGATTTTGTTGATTCCTATTTATCTGTAAATGTAGCAATAATTTCGACCAATGAAGTGTAGGTACCAATTACCAAGCCCAATATACCAACAATGATTAATACAAAGTTACCTGTAGATTTGAAAAATGATGAAAAAAAAACGATTAATTTGAATTCAATTTTATATAAAAATATAATATAATTTTTTGAAGTCCACATAGATCAGTGCAATATCATAATTATACCCTCCACCATATATGGTGAGGGTATATATCAGTTTGTCATTCCGTTTGTAACATGTCGAAATATAGGTCTAAGACCCCATAAAGTATATATATTCGTGATCCTTATGCAATTTTAAGTCGATTTAACGATGTCCGTCTGTCTGTCTGTTAAAATGGCGATCACGACGCGAAGACGCAAGCGGGGTGCCTATTTTTACCCAGATTATTTTACATCCTCCCGAGCAGTTTGGAATTGAAAATGAGCAAAATCGGTCCAGCCGCTAAAAAATTATGAGTGAAAATGTGAAGAAAGCTTTAAATTTTCCATACAAATTGGTGTATTTCACTACAATTTCATAGTAGCGACTGGTATATAATATATTTTCTCATATTTTTTCACCAGTCGCTTAGAAATTAATAATATTTTGTATTCACCTCAAATATTTATCATCTAAAAAAATTTTTCACCACTAAAATTTTTTTTCACCATAAAAAATTTTTTCACGTCAAAAAATTTTTTTCACCTCAAAATTTTTTTTCACAACAAAAAATTCGTTTTCGCATCCAAAAAACTTTTTCACCTCAAAAAATTTGTTTCACCTCCATAATTTTACTTCAAAAGTTTTTTACATTATTTGTATCAAAAACAGTATAAAACACTTTTTTTAGGATATTGGTGGAGGATATTCAAAGATTCGGCACAGCCGAATTTAAGCCTTTTTTACTTGTTTTTATTTGAGTGCAGATAATAACTTCACTTAAAACAATTTGTCTGTAGAATGAACATAAAATAAATTTTGGGTTTTTTGCACAAAAGACTATGACACTACCAACGAAAAGGGCAAAGGGTCTCCACTACACTTCGCAATTACGTAAAAGCTCTGTAATTTATATTGCATGTGAAGACAGCGAGCAATGTTGTTATTTATACCGTTATAGGATATTAACATTGCGTTTATAATCTATTAAATTATGATTATAATTATTTTATAATCTGGATCATTTACGTTAGCTGATTTAAGATTTTAAAAGATACGATTATTTATTTAGTTTATATTAATTATATAATTACAAATTATATTCTAATACCCTAACCGAGCACTAGCAACAAAGGCCATCGGCTCGTAGCGAAAACAGACCAGAACCTCTGGTGGGAATCGAACCCACGACCTCCGCACTGATAAGCTAGCACGCTACCAACTAACCTAACCGGGGCGCTAAATCATGACTGATTCATCGTTTTTTAATATTTTATAGTCGGCAACATTGAAAAATATAAATAAAAATGCCTTGTTACATGCGAGTAAAGAAGTCGTAATGCAAAATTGTATAAAAATTTTTCACTATCATTAGAAAGCCACAATTAAACAAAGCCAAATGTCATTCATTTCCAAATGGTCTTGTCTATTGAATCATTGCTACAGTTTTGCACCAATTTAACGCAAGCAGGGTTAGCAACCCACTGGTATGTTTAGTGAAAATGGATAACGGTATTTTGAAATTATTTCGTTGGGTTATTTTAAGATTATTGCTATTTTTCGTTATTTAGTTAAGGTTATTTTAGGGTAAACGGTATTTTAAGCTTTTTCGTTGGGTTAGTTAAAGGTTAGTGCATTTGAAAGTTAACGATATTTGTTGCTTGGCGTTTTTCAAAACGTACTTTACTAACCCTTATGTGGATGGGCAAACGGCAACAAAAATATTTGGCCAATGACAGTTAAAATTCAAGTTTTCCTTCATGAAGCGTTTTTGAGTGAAATACAAAGTAATTTCGTTAGGATGTTTTATCTTAAATTATTTCGTTTAGTGTATTTTAGCTGTGTTTATGCTGCAAACTTTTAACATTGGTTTATGTTGTTCCGTTTAGAGTAAACAATTAACGTTACACAGTGGCCTGCCCAGGGGGGGGGGGGGAATTATTTCCAAAATATTATTTTTTTAGTATGTTTAGTATACATATATACACTGGCGGTCATAAAAACCGCACCACACAGAAATTTGAAGAGAAAAAAAAATAAAAGGTTGTTCCTAATAATTTGTCCATATTTATCAGCGCTCACGGTCCTTGAATATGGAAAAAGGAAACTCGGATAAAGTACGCAAAACAACCCCACACCATCTGGCTTTCTGTAAACTTCACTCTTTTAACTACATAGTTATCCTTGTATTTTTCACCATCTGAACGACGAACATACGGCAGATTATCTGCGCATAGCAAGTTGAATTTGCTTTCATCAGACCATGAAACTTTTCTCCAGTCGTCGAGCGCCCAGTTTCAATATTTTTTGGCCCAAGACAAGCGGTTTGATTTCATCCGCTTTGGCTTTTTAGCCGCTCGTCTTCCGTATAGTCCGCCCTCCCGAAGCCTTCTTCGCAAAGTTTTCTCGCTTAAATCCAAATTGTGGTAGCACTTCATATCTGCCCTAATTTTCACTGCACTTTTGGAGCAATCCTTCAAACTTATTCCTCGTATTATGCCTTCTGTCCGGGTGTTAGTCTTCCAAGGTTTTTTTGTTCTTATGTGGCTTACAATGGTTGAATGTGAGCATCCCTCTTTATGTGCTATGCGACGACAAGGAACTCCCATATCTACCTTTTGGTCACCGGTCAATTGGTTATACCGTGTAGATATTTTTTACGTTCTTACAAAAAAAAAAGGATTTATAACTAAAGTTGTGCGGCAAAAAATTGGCAGACTCTGCTTGATTCGTTACATAACGGTAAATAGGCAAATATCCATAATAAAAAGAAAAGTAGGTATGCGGGGTTTTGAACTTTTATAGAAATTGCTGAAGAGTTGCCAATAGTGCGGTTTTTATGGCCGCCAGTGTACAAGCTGTTTGTATTTTTTCTTTTCAATTGATTTTCATTGCAAACCCAATTAATTTTTTTGCAATTCCAATTGGTTTTACCAGATTTTACTGAAATTTGTGCAGAAATGAGAAAAATTTGCTTTAAAATCAAGGAAATTTTCACAACCTTGTAATATGTAAAACAAATTATTTGGCCGCTTCTTTCAATGAAATCTATATACTTAGCCTTCCACTATTATTAATTATTACCACACTCGTAGTATTATTTGGGTAAAAACAACCAAAAATACACTTAAGTTTTTAAAAGCCGATCAATTGTCTTTTTTATTTAATTTAACGCTTTTTATCTTTTTTCGATTGTTTTCTAAAAAAGTAGTAATTAAAGGTTGATTTACACGTCCAAAAAAAAAAAAAAAAAAACAAAATAATAAAAACGTTAGAAAAAAATACATGTATGTAGTTTATTATTTTTAAATCTTGTATTTTGTGTGGGTGTGAGCTGGCTAAAAATAATCTAAATTCAGCTATTCAAATTTCTATAAATTTTTTTAAAAATTGTTTAAATATTTTGTCAAAGAAATTTTAAAATCTTTTGTCAATTTGTATTTAGTTTAGAATTTATTTAGCTACAGGTACTAAGTGGAATTATTAAATTTGTATATTTTTTTTTTAAAATTCGTGTTTCCAATTGTATTACTTTTGATATTCAAATACCACAATAAGTCTTAACTGGAATCTTCAATATTTCAGATTTATGAGTATATTTTTATATCAAAACAAATGTATTATAAGTTAAAATTATTTAATTAATTATTTAATTAACACTTATATAGGCTTTCAAAGTAGTTATAGTAGTTAAAAAGTAAGATTTTATAAAAATGCAGCCAAGTCTTGGCAATTCTTGGTTTTTCTCTTTTAAATGTAAACAAAAATATTTGTCATACAAATATTTGATATTTTTGTAATTGTAATTTGATAAAATATTAAAAACAACAAAAGCTAACAAATAAATTATGTGTTTGTTAGTAAATGTAGAGTAGGGCATGCAATATAATTGCTATATTTCGTATAGATATAGAGATATAAAAATAAAGCTTTTTTTATAAAATAAATGCAAAATGTCCCCAAGAAATATGACTCCAATATTAAAATGTAATTTAGCCTCATTTTTGGGGCAAAATTTCATAATCAAAATTAATACTAAAAATATAATGAAAAATTACTCCAACCAAATGAAAATTAGCCTCAAAATAAAGTTTGGGCATATTTTCATTTATTAGATTGAGGCTTTTATTTATAATTCAAAATAACCCCAATTTGAAGAAATGAAAAATAAACCCTAATATGTGACCTTCTCCGAGAAAAGGGACCTAGTGTGTCAAAAAACGTGTTTGGACTTAAGAGTGGATTCTGGTACCTAAAAGGGTGTAGAATAAGATGAAATGAGTTAGATTTCTGATAAAAATTTATTTACCCCATAAAAACGTACAAAACGAATTTGTGAAAATCGATACGAAAATAGAACGAACAGAGCAGCAACAATAGCAAAGGTATTGTCACACTAAAAGCGAAAAAAATACGTCACCACATAGGCATGACGTCACCAAAGTCGGCACCCAATCATAACTAACCATACCAAATCGCATCTCCCAATTGAAGGTGAGTTTACAGTGATAATACGTTATGAAACTTTAAATGCGTTTTTCTCAAAACTTCATTTTCACACACTAGGTCCCTTTTCTCGGAGAAGGTCACATATGATGAAATGAAAAATTATCCCAAAATATGCAAAGCAAAGATATTTAGCTTATGCACAGCATTTATTTATAACAACTACACAGACAGGAAACAGCTGATTGAATCATAATGGCGACTAGAGAATGAGTAAAAGGAAATGTCAAAATTGCGGTGATACACAGAAAGGGATAGATATAGAAAAAAATATGTACCATACAATTTATATGGAGTTTATTTTTTCAAACTCATTTTGCAAATCTCTGCAATGCCAAAATAACCACGCGGTTAGAGAATTCCTATTTGACATAAGTCATTGGCAACTTGTCTGTGTAGTCTGAGGCATTTATATTGCATGGAATCAATAACATCCGAATGTACTCCTTATAAACATTAAAGTTACTTGGGCCGACCTAAATTGAAATATTTTAAAGAATTATAATAAAAATCATTTTATATAAATTAAATATTTTAGTGATGCGCAACCACTGCCTTTCAAAAATTAAGAAAATTTCTGCTCTCCGTCCATGAGTATGTCCTTCCAGCTTGTTATAAAATTTGCTGGTAACAATGGAAGAGCCATCAATTTCCGATATTCGGTTTTTGCCGCATCCGACGATCTTGTAAAATTTTAGAGCGAATGGTTTTCTATGACATTGAGTCTTAGAGCTTGGCAATTTTTAAACATGTTAAGAATTATATTTGTTGTTGATGTATGAAAAAAAAAAATTGTTCAGTAAAAATTTTCGCCTGACAAATAGATTTTTTTTCTGGTCACTATAATGTGGTAAAGATTACTAAGGTACTTAATATTAAACGTATACATTAGATCTCAGTCAATGTAATAAATAAGTTTTAATTAAAAATTGTTTATGAATTTAAAAGCTGTAAATTTTGTTTCAAATGCTTTAAAAAAGTCAAAAAATTAATTTTATTTGTCAGTTGAGTAAAAGTTAAAAATAACTACATATTTCATTTGATTTAACCCTCTAATACCAAGGGCCGTCAAAAAGTGGTCTTTAGATTTTAAGTAGTTTTTGGCTAAATAATAATTTCTTTTGTTGAAGCAATTGTATTACATCGTTAGAAATCACAATTAACTATATTTTTTGGCTTGAAGGGAAAAGAATGTAAAATTAAAAAAAAATTAACTTCTTAAAACGGTAAAAATATATAAATAATCGTCAAAATATATTTTTACGCTCTAGGAAAAATTTAAGGCATGGACTTTTAAAATTAGTTATTTTTGCTCCAAGACTAACAGGATACTCTCAAGACAGGTTTTTTTTTTGTAAAATTAAGTACAGTTGATATACTGAAAAACTATTTTCGCCGAAATCTACTGATGCTTAGTATCAATTTTGCTACAATCACAATTTTCAAAAAGCGCACATCGCCACAACTTCTAAAATAAGAACACTAGATCAATAATTTCCGGTGTATCATTTTGCTGATAGTGTTATTTATAGTAATTAATTATCACTTTTTTTTCCAAACTTGTTTAGGTAATATCAATTTCTAGACCGTACTGCACTTTGACTTATTTAAATATATTTATGTATGTATTAACTGATATTACATTAAGAATATTTCAAAAAGTATACTTACTTAATAATAACCATACTTTAGCTACGCCTTGCGTATTATACCAATGAGTGCAAATTTGTATCAGAGCAGGGAACGCCAAACCTAAGGCTGATAAACATAGTGCACCAAACAGTGAAATAAATAATTCTAAATTTGGTATGGCCACAGCTAATAAAACTGTTGAAGAAATGAATTACATAAAATTGGTAAACAAAAAATATTTAACAACTATTACATATAGGTATATTTTATTTTTTACACAAAGAAAAATTAATTGTCAACTAAATTGGAAAAGTGCATTTTGTTTGGTACAGCAAATAAATTTGGTTGGCACAACCACTTTAAAATGTAATTTTTAAATTTTTTGGGTGTTGCAACTAAAATTCAGTTAAAATTTTGTTGCGATCCACAATATTCAGTTGAAAATAGACAACATTTTTCTTTGTGTGTATCAACTTACATGTCACTAAAACTAATGTCGTACGCACAGCATATTCCCAAAAGATTTTCCTGCGTTGTGGTCCTAATTTTGTTGCAACATATTCATTCCAGGTAATATCAATTGCGACATAACAAGCTAAACCGTGAGTTATAAAAATGGCAAATGCCAACATACCCTTAACACATTGCGCCAAACTATATTGGAGGAGGTGGTACAAAAAATATATTTAAAACATTTGTCTCAAAATGTGTTTAAATAAATTATGTAAAAACTTGGGAACATTTACTAACTTTTTACTTATTTCTGCTAAATACTTGGTTAATTTTCACAAGGTCTTGCATAATACTCGGTTGATTTTTACAAGTTTTTACATAATTTATACAAAAAAAAAAAAATTGGCAAACTTTGCATGCAATCACGTTGAACTTACATATCTTTTGCTGGTAAATTCAAAGTTATCGAACCTTCTATGCTATCACCGTAATTTAAAAATCCAAATAGACCCATGCCCACATACAAGAAGACAATTAGTATCATGGAGACATTTAAAACACCACAGGAACCACCAAATTTCTTTGGAGTTTTCATTTCATTTTCCAACGGTAAAATTACACCAATTGCTTCCAAGGCAAACAATACAGTACCGAAGAACAATGGAAAGCCACTGATTGGTGCAAAAGCTTCTTTACCCTCTGTCGATACAGGTTCACGGAAAATGTAATAACAAATAATACCAAATGATACCAAGGTAATGGCATTAGCTAATGTCGAGAATGGAGCCAAATATTTTAAATTTCTAATCCAATTGATTAAAATCAATGGCAACAATATGATTAACATGCACAAACGCACATCAACCGGTGTTTCCAAATAATAATCTGCCACTGATTTAATGTTCGATGAAACGAAGACAACATAAACACAACAAGTACCCAATTGATAGATCAATAGGAAGGTATTAACGACATGACCAATATAAGGGGCACATTTTTTAAATATCGTAGGACCTTCACCTAAAGCCTCTTCAGCTACTTTCGTATAAGTCATACTGGGTATCTGTGAAATGACACAGAATTTTGTAGTAATTGCGACAATTTTAAGGTTTTTAGATAACTTACTTTTTTTCGTCGACATAATTCATATTCGGCCTTAACCAACTGATGAATACAATAGGTACATATGAAACCAATGATAATAGTGCCGATGGTACCAGTAACATAACCCGAATTTTTAAAAGCATTTGGCATAGCCAAAATACCAGTCCCTAAGGAACCTTTCAGCAAATGAAATAGTGTATCAGCATTACTGAAAATAAAAATTTAAAAATATATATTATGCATTTTTTAAATCCTAAATAAAATTTTCGTTTAAAGGATATCAACAATTTTTTTATTTATCTGAAATAGCGTCCTTAAAATACCGATGCCGAAATAGCATTTTTCCTTACAGTTACCGAAATAATCTGAAATAGCGTTACCCTTACGCATTATTTCGTTTCGCTTCTTAGCATCAGCTATTTGGATACAGTTTATTTATAAACAGATAATTGCGGGTTCGAATCCTGACGGGACCAATGTTTTTTAATATATTTTTTTTAATTTCATACTTAATTTGTTTAAATTCAATATTTTTTTAATTTTAAAAATAAACAAAATATAATTCATAAAAAAATTGCTTTTTATGCGTTTGAGCAAAAAGTACTATAAAAATATTGTATTGCAGTACACTTTTTGCACTTATTTTATAAGTTAATTTTTTTGAGATATTAATAATAACAAGTAAAAAAGGGCTAAATTCGGCTGTGCCGAATCTTTGAATACCCTCCACCAAAGGGGATGAAGATGATATACGTATATACTAAATTTTGCATGAACTGTAATATGAATATGTTTTGTCAATTTATGTAACGAACTTTTGCTATTTAGTTTTAGCAATGTTATTTACAGAGGTCTGCTCTGTTAGCGACTTTAACATTGTTCATTTTTTTTACGTTAACTTAGTTATCATAAGAAGACTTAATAACATTTTTACTTACTTAACAGAAAAAAAAAAAATAGATACAGAAAAATTGTACAAATTTGTATGGACAATTTAGAGGTACCTTCACATTTTCACTCATAACTTTTGAACCGCCTGACCGATTTTGCTCATTTTAAATACCAAACTGCTCGGGAGGATGTTCAATAATAAAAATAGGCACCCCCGCTTGCGTCTTCGCGTCGTGATCGTGATTTCAACAGACAGACAGACAGACGGACATCGCTAAATCGACTTAAAATTGCATAAGGATCACGAATATATATACTTTTTGGGGTCTTAAACCTATATTTCGACATATTACAAACGGAATGACAAACTGATATATACCCTCACCATATATGGTGGAGGGTATAAAAAAATTATCTTACTGGTAAAGGGCTGAACTGGCAATGTCGAGATCGCAAGATCGATACACGGTGGCGGAACAAAGAAAAAATTTAAAAAATAAAAACAAAAAATAACCAAATAAAATATTAATGTCTTGTGATACATACACTCAAAAAAAAAGACAGGAACTAAAATGTAATAAAAAATTTCCTTCAAAATAGTTTATAAATTCTCCTCAATTTAAGTAAAATTTTATTAAAACTTAAAAAAATTTCCTTAAAAAGAATAAGAATTCCTAAGTTTGAAGAAAAATGAAATAGTTTATATACTCAGAAATAGTTCATAATTTTTCTAAGTAATATTTCTTGATTTTGGGAAAAAACAAGTCAATTAAATAAAAATTTATTAATTTTAAGAAAAAAACATTTTAGTTTTAAGAAAATTGCATACTCAAATATAATAAAATTAAGTTTAGTCTAACTAAATCGAGAAAGTACTTAAACTTAATGTGTGTTAATTTTTTGTTGGCGAGTAGTAAAATTAACTAAATTTTAGAAATCCTATTTTTGAAGAATTGTTTTTTAAAAATTAGTTAAGACAATTAAAAACAAAAAGTAATAAATATTTTCCTAAGTAATAATAAAAATTTACTTGGTTTTAGAAACTGATGAACTATTTCTAAGGAAAATTTTTATGCAACTTAGTTCAGATAAATTTTAAAAATTTTAATAAAATATTATTTTTTAAAGTAAAAGTTTTAAAATTTAAAAAAAAAAAATAAAATTTGGTATAGGACTTTTTTTGTTGGAAAAGGTTAAAATTATTTTTATTATTCTATTCCCAAAAAACATTTAATTAAAAACAAACTAGTTAGTTTTCCTAATTTTTAAGAAAAAGTATTATTAAATAAAATAAATTAAAGCATGATTGTAATTTTTGGTTCGTGATCGTGCGTGAGCGTGAGTCAAAAATCCCTCACGTGCCTATCTCTAATCTTAACAGTCTTAACTATTGAACTTAAAGTAGCTTAAAATCAAATTTTGTTAGCAAAGGGTAAAAATTTCAAATTTGCGATTTTATGTAATAAATTTGTTTGTTGACTACAATACAAAATATCACAGGCACATTTTATACATAACGACATAATGGCTTTCCTATAATTGACATAGCGCTTATTAAATTTTATATTTATCGAACTATTTGTTTCACTTAATGATAAAAAAGTTTAAATTTGTATATGTCAAATAAAGTTTAAGCTAAAAGTCCCATAAAATAAACTTATGAATTTTCCATTTTCCAATAATAACAAGAAATGTAACTGTAATATTTTGTATTTTTGCAACAATTTCCTTAAATTAGTTAATTTAAGAAGACAAAGGACCCTCAGTGTTCCTTAGCCATAGATGCCATGTGTCAAGTAGAGCTTCCCTTTTTGTAGTTCTCTCAAGCAGAACCGTTAATTAACTACGAAATTTATTACGTTTCAGGATATCCTGCAGTACATTTTTTTAATTTGTTTACCTTTTTGCTAATGAAATTTAATTTATATTTTAAATACATGAAATTAGTATAATTCATTTTAGTTTTAAGACAAAATTGTAAAGAGCAGTGCCCTTACAAAGCGGAAGTTCTCCGAAAGTGGGAAAATACCTACTCAATGAGTGTAAAGTACTTTAAAATATATGGTAAAATATTATATTTAGAAGGAGGATAAGGATCATTTTCACTTAAAAGAAGTGCTATTTAACTTTTTGTTAGAAAATATTTTCCTATTTTTAGGGAGTTCTAGTTTTTAGTAAAAAAAAAATATTTTATGAACTTAAATAAAATAAAATTTTTATTAAAACAAAGAAAACATTTCCTAACTAACAGTAAAATTTTAGATGATGTATGAACTAATTAGGAGGAAATTTTTACTGTTTTCTAATAAAAATTTACTTCTCATTTGTAAAATTTTTCTATAATTTAGAAATTTCGACCAAATTTTAATTAAAATTTGTTTCTTAATTTCAAGGAAAATTTTATTAAATATTGGTAAAAAGTGTCTTTGGCGCCGTTTTCATTAAAATTTTTCCTCTAAATAAGTTAATTTTTCTAAATTCTAGTTCATTTTTATTTGAGGGGTTGGTTTGTTTTTAATTTATTGTTTTTTTTTTTTGGAATATAATATTAAAAATTATTTAAACGTTTTTAAACAAAAAAAAAATCCTATACCAAATTTTATTATTTTTTAAAAATTAGAAAACTTTTTAAAATTTATCTGAACTAAGTTGCATGACATTTTTTCCTAGAAATAGTTCATCAGTTTCTTAAATCAAGTAAATTTTTATTATTACATAAGAAAAAATGTATTACTTTTTGTTTTTAATTTAATTTTAGAAAACAATTCTTCAAAATTAGAAAGTGGTATAAAAACTGAATTTGGAAATGGCTTTCTAAAATTTAGTTAACTTTACAACCCGCGAACAAAAAATGAACACACATTAAGTTCAAGTACTTTCTCAAATTACATAAGTTAGACACATTTTTTTTAACTAAATGGGAGTTAATTATGTCCTAAATTTTTTTTTTAACTAAACTTAATTTTATTACATTTGAGTATGCAAATTTCTTAAAACTAAGATGTTTTTTCTTAAAATTAATAAATTTTTATTCAATTGACTTGTTTTGTTCCCAAAATCAAGAAATATTACTTAGGAAAAATATGAACTATTTCTGAGTATATAAAATATTTCGTTTTTCCTCAAACTTAGGAATTTTTATTCTTTTTAAGAAAATTTTTCTTTTATTCTTTTTAAGAAAGTTTTAAAAAAATTAACTATTAACTATTTTGAAGGAAATTTTTTATAACATTTTAGTAAATGTCTTTTTTGTGAGTGTAACAATAAGTACTCATATCGGAAGTCTAAAAATATACTTAATTAAGTCCAGCCAGTGCAAGACAACAAATTTATGATTTTAGGGTCATCTGTCTGATGTTCGGACATGAGTAGCAATATCCCTCCTTCTTAGTCTTTTGATAGACGGTTTTTTTTCGCAAACAATAATGTTTAATGAGCACTCGAAATTCACTTTTTTCCATTTTTAATAAATGCACGAGTAAATAACGAAAATTGCTCAAAACTTGACAGCAGTCTATTGCATTTCATATAACTAGGAGGGAAGTTTGAAAAGTCACGGACTTATTGATTCGCCCTCGCAGTTTTCGATACATTCTAACAGAAAAGATTTTTTTTCCAAAAATATTGTTACGAAAATTCAATTCACCCTTATATGGCAGCAAGTATAAATAAATTCTGTCTGGGAACTCTTTACTAGCAAGTTCGACAATAGCAAAGACCAGAACCTTTCACCATATTCTTGATATTTCTGCTACTTTTAATAAAAAGTCGGTCCCACATATATAAATGAGCGCCCAGAGATATGCCTTCAGTTTGAGATAGATCGTTAAAAAGGCAACAACTCGCAAAATAAAATTGCTGATTAATTTAATTAATTGCGTAACTGTGTTAAAGTGTAGCAAATAAAGTTACTCTGTGAATAAAGAGTTGCTAAAAAATTTCAATTGTTGTTTATTATTTGCAATATAAAAAGAACTAGAAATAAATTAGCGGTTTTAAAAGGTGAAATCGTAACAACACGAGGGCGGATCAATAAGTCCGTGACTTTTTAACTTTCCCGCCTCTTAACTTGAAGGGCAACACTACTCCTTTAAGCAGGCATTTATCTGTCAGTGAACTCCTGTCAAAATTCGAATAAGCTGCGTCATTTAGTTTGTATTTCACAGCCATTGATAGCTGACTACAGCATGATTTTATTTGAGGATTGAGGAGAAAATAACAGTTTCCATGGCCAAAAACAATGAATTGCTCCCTCATTCACCCTATTCTCCGCATTTATCCCCGAGTGTCTATTTCTTGTGTCCAAACCTGAAGAATGGCTCGGCGAAAAGATGAAATAATATTACAAACAAACCTATTTTGATGATCTCGACAAATCGTATTGTTTGGAAGACATAACAAAATGGTAGAAACGTTGGACAGTGTATAGAGCTTATAGCAGACTTTGTTAAAAAATAAAATGACTTTTACCCAAAAATCGGTGTTTCATTCAAAAAGTCACAGAACAATGACCCACTCTCGTATATTTATTATTACGAGTACCTCACAAGATGTACTATGTATTATATTATCCAGAGTTGCTAAATTTTTGCATTTCACTTTATAGCACAGTAAGTTGTTTGGGTTTCACGAGAAAAAACTATAATGAATTTTATTCATTCAAATTGTATAGAATTTGTTTTTACGCAAATTTAATATACAAGACTATTATTTTCCCGGTGAAAATGTTACAATTTATTATGATTCTGTCTTTAGCATAAAATTAAAATACTGTTTATTTTTACAATTTAAATTACTATTTGCAGCCTTTAAAGTTGTAGTAAAATTTTTCTACGAGCAAAACAAATTATGCTACTATACTTAACGACGATTTTCTGTTGAGGTTTATCTTCAAACACACTAAACATACAAAACACATGTACAATTTTTGTGTTGTCCTATCATCTATTGTTGTTGATTTCAAAGTTAAATTTAAACAACTATGTTTCTAATAGGACAATACAACACTTGTGAACAACCTATTTGTTAAACAGTTTAAGCACCGATGACTTAATAAATTGCTGGGAAATACCTACTTAATGTTTTTTTTTGTAATATTATTTAAATATAAAATTTAAAATTGGTTTCATAAACTTTTTAAAGGAGAAAAAAATTTTGTTTCACGTAATTCTATGAGTTTTTTTACAATTTACTTTGTGATTTTTTTCACTTAATTTTTTTTTTAATTAATGTTGCCACACGTTTGCAAAATTATTGTGTTTTTGCACATTTGCTGCTTCAAGATTCTTTCCCATTAATCAATAGATGAAAATATTTACATATTTATTTTAATTGAAGCTTGTCGTCGTTGTTTTCGCCGAAATTTTTTAGTCTGTTGATCAAATTGCACAACTCTTAATTATGACAACTACTACTTACGTTGTTGGATGTTCAACCTCACGATGTTCATAGGGATTATAATCATCTGTTCCATTTTTTACCACATATTTATCACCTTTTTCCGTTAATTCTAAAGAATATTTTTTAGGTAATTTATCGGATACATCGTTAGTATACGCCGGATTACTATGGCCATTTTTAGTCATTATAGGGGATCAAAATTTAAAACACGTCAACACACTTTGATTTTTTTATTACAAATATTCACCACCAGACACTGCAATAGAAGAGAAAGAGCAATTAAGAAGATAGACAAAAAAAAAAAAATACTTAAAATATCAAACATTAAATAATTAAAATATTTTTATTTTTTTTATTCGTACAAATTTAATTATAAATAAAAATTAAGAAGAATGTGTTAAACTACCGCATCATTCATTATATTATGTACACCCGTGCTAAAGAAGAAGGTATGTATCCCGATATATACGGATATAAAAATGGGGAAAATCTAAAGTTAGTATCGTACCTAATTACAGAGAAAAACATTTTAGAATCAAGCTAAATTATGTTAATATTAATTGAATTCAAACTAAGTTTATATTCTTTTTGATTTAAATTTATTTTTACTTGTTTTTAAAACGCGACAACAAAATCTAAAATATTGACTTATTGATTTAAATATGAAAAATTATATTTTAACTACAATCATTTTTACATTAATATTAAATTTAAAAATGTTATTACAAAAAAAGTAATAATTCAAATATCATTAATTTAACTATGATTATTTTCTCTGTATGGTTTCTTCCTCATATCTAAAGGATTCTAATAAATCAAGACAGTTTTATTTTAATTTCTCATTTACTTATTTCTTTAATCTTTGACATTTATTTTTCATGTTCATTGGAATACCTTCTCTGATATTTAGTAAGTTCATGCAAGAATTAATCGTACGTTGACGTTTTGAAATTACAAAAGATCTTGTTCGTGAAAAAA
This sequence comes from Eustalomyia histrio, assembly GCA_949748255.1. Taxonomy (NCBI): domain Eukaryota; kingdom Metazoa; phylum Arthropoda; class Insecta; order Diptera; family Anthomyiidae; genus Eustalomyia; species Eustalomyia histrio. The sequence continues at coordinate 60,662,890 of OX456524.1, forward strand.
GTGTAATATCGTATGTGTTTAGCATAAGTAGTTGATGTATAGATTTACGTATAGTATATAAAAGTGCACTTGTGCGATGCACTGGCTTTTTACAGTGTCAGTGCTGCTGCTGGCAACAGTTTTAGCATTGACAAGTGAAAATTACCTAGTACCCTGTTAGCCTAAAAACGCTTTCATTACTCTATATCGTAGTATTAAATATTAAAAAAAAACAGTGTCAATGTTATTAGCACGATATATTTTACATACAGTGATTCTCAAAATGTTATGCATTTGAATTACTTATAAACTACACTCAAAAAAAAAAAAACAAGAAAAAAGATATGAACTAAAAAATAATCCAAAATTTCCTTGAAAATAGTTAAGTTTTAGTTTAAGTCAAATTTTATAAAAACTTCAAAAAATTTTCTTAGAATGAATAAAAATTACTATGTTTGGGTAAAAACGAAATACACTCAGAAAAAAAGTTAGTAGAAAAATTTGTAAACGGTTTTCAATCCCACTTTACTATTTTTGTACTGATTTTTAGTAAAAAAATTATTATTTAGCAAATACATTTTACAAATTACAAAATTTTTACAGAATATTTACCAATTTTTGTTGCTAATTTCAGAAACCATTTTACAAATTTTTGAAAACCGATTTGCTAAAATAAGCAAAAAATATTACTAATTTTAAAAATGTGGATATTGAAGGAAATGTTATTTCTAATTAAAACTTTCACCTACAAACTTAAATTGCCTTAAAATGTTACATAGATTAAAAAAGGGATCGGAAGTGAAGATACCGACTGATGTCTAAAAAAAAGGACATCCACTTAAAATAGGACTTAGTAAAAAAATATTGACTAAAATATTTTTCAAAACAGAAATTACCAAATAAAAACAAAATGATTAATTCCTTTATGTTTTAACAATTTTTACGATTTTTAAGCCTTTTGTTTTTAATTTTGTGTAAAATATTTTTTGAAAAAAAAAAATAAAATAAAAAAAATTTGATGTTCGATAAAAAAAAAAATTTTTTAAATTTAAAAATTTTCTACTAATATTGACAGTATTTAGTAAATTTTTTTTGGTGATTTTAGCAAACCGGTTTTGAATTCCGCTTTACAAAAAGTTTACTAAAATTTAGTAGCGGTTACTAATTTTTCTACTAATTTCATTGTACTACACGTAAGCAAACATGTGTTGCTAAGATTAGCAAAAAATACCGCTGGGCTCAAATTAGCAAAATTTCCCGTAATAACAGCAAAATTTTCAGTTGCTATTATATACTTTTTTTGATGAGTGTAGTTTATATACTCAGAAATAGTTCATATCATTCCTAAGTAATATTTCTTGGTTTTAGGAAAAAACAAGTATATTAAATAAAAATTAAAAAAAAATCTTAGTGTTAAAAAATTTGCATATTAAAATATAATAAAACTAAGTTTAGTTAAAAAAAAAAAAATAGGACATAATTTACTCCCATTTAGTTCAAAAAATGTGTCTAACTTTAATCGAGAAAGTACTTAAACTTAATTTTAATTTAATTTTTTTTCACTAGTAGCAGAAAACACCAAATTTTAGAAAGCCTTAGAAATGGCTTCAGTTTTAAGTCTATCACTTTATAACTTTTAAGAATTGTTTTCTAAAAATTAGTTCAGACAATTAAGAACAAAAAGTAATAAATTTTTTCCTTTGTAATAATAAAAATTAATTTGATTTTAGAAACTGATGAACTATTTCTAGGGAAAATTTTCAAGCAACTTAGTTCAGATAAATTATAAAAATTTTAATAAAGTAAAAGTTTTAAAAATTTTAATAAAAGTTTCAAAAATTTTGATGAAGTAAAAGTTTTATAATTTTTGAGAAATAATAATCTTAGGTATAGGATTTTTTCCTAACAAATTCTTCAGATAAATTAAAAAAACTTGAGAACATTTTTCTTAAATCTAGGAAAAATTTAGTTTTTGTTATAAATAAATAATTTAAAAAAAAGACTAGTTAAATTTAATATTGTTGACCTTAAATTTTTAAAAATAGAAATCCAAATATTTTGTATTTTAATTTTAATGTTTTATTTTTCCGATATTTCGATTTTCAAACAAATTCATAATATAAAACTAGTTAATTTTAAAGATAAAATATTGATAAAAGAAACACATTAAGGTATCCATAAAAAAAATATCGTGCATGATTGTAATTTTTGTTTCGTGATCGTAAGCCTAAGTCAATAATCCCATCTATAATCTTTACAGCCTTAAATATTGAACTTAAAATTGATTTAAAAATTTTGTTTGCAAAAGGTGAAAAATTCAAATTTGCGCTTTTATGTAATAATTTTGTTTGGTGACTACAACACAAAATATCGTAAGCACATTGTATACATTACGGCATCAATTAATAATAAAGAATGTTAATATTTTGTATGTGTCAATTATAGTTTTAAGATAAAAATGCCATAAAATAAACTTATGACATTTTCCATTTTCATAACAAGATATGTAACAGTGATATTTTGTATTTTTGCAACACATTAATTAAATTAGTTAATTTAAGAAGACAAAGGACCCCCAGTGTTCCTTAGCCATAGATGCCGTGTGTCAGAGCGTCCCTTTTTAGTTCTCCCAAGGAGAACCATTAATTAAGTACGAAAAGGATTTGACTTTGTCACAATTTACCTATTACTTTAAAGATGATATGTGAACTAATTAGAAGGAAATTTTACTGTTTAAGCTAGATACACAATGTGTACTAAAATAGAGTTAGCGTAAGACAAAAAAATTGTAAGTGCAAAGGAAAAGGGACCAAAATCGACTTTACAGAGTGAATTTTCCTGTAGGTTATATGCATCCCTTTGTCTGTTATACTACACTTAGAAAAAAAAAAGTTAGTAGAAAAATTTGTAAACCACTTTACTATTTTTGTACTGATTTTTAGTAAAAAAATCATTATTTATCAAATCTTTTTTGCTATTTACATTTTACAAATTACAGAATTTTTACAGAATATTTACAAATTTTTGTTGCTACACACCTACAAACTTAAATTGTCTTTAAATGTTGCATAGATTAAAAAATGGGATCGGAAGTAAAGATACCGACTCATGTCTGAAAATAGGACACCCATTTAAAATAGAACTAAAACGTTTAAAATTTGACCTCAAAAAAAAATTGACTAAAATATTTTTCAAAGCAGAAATTACCAAATTAAGACAAAATGATAAATTCGTTTATGTTTTCACAATTTTAAGCCTTTGATTCTTTTTTTTAATTTTATCTAAAATATTTTTTGAAAAAAAAAAAAATAAATAAAATAAAAAAATGTTGATGCTCGATAAAAAAAATTTAAATTTTGTACTAATATTAATAATATTAAGTAATTTTATTTTTGCTGAATTTAGCGAACAGATTTTAAATTCCACTTTACAAAAAGTTTACTAAAATTTAGAAGCGGCAGCAAATTTATTCTACTAATTTCATTGTACTACACTCTAAAAAATGTTTGTAAATTTACTACAATAAAATGGGTAAAGTTTTATGTAATATTACGAAAATTCGGTAAATACAAACACCACATGCGTAAATATATTTTGTGAACACTTTCGTATACAATAATACACACAAAAAGCATTTTTAGACATAATATGTCTACAATTAAACACTTTGTGCCTAAAATTAGTATTATTTTATTAAATCAAAATTTCACTCACAAATTGTGTAATTATACTACATTAGAATCGTAATAAATATTTTGACATTTTAAAATTGGAAAATATAAAAAATTAAAAAAAGCAAAAAACGTATAAATATCAAATTCATTTATACTACGTCCATACAACAAAAGAAACTGAGATACAATTTTCAAATACATGGTCCAGAAATTTTCAAGACAACAGCCAACTTTGTAAGTGCACGGATGACTTAAATCTATTTATCTGCGAAGGTTGCTCTTTAAAATGGAAGATGATACAAATCATGCCGCACACTTTAAACTGAAGGTGACCATTATTGCAAATATAGCTAAATGTATTATGAATTATATTTTTAAACAATTGTTAAAAATTATAAATGTATGAAATAAAAATAAATTTTTTATCTTATAAATCAAATATTTTTGTGCAGTTTTATTTAAAGCGTTGCGTTGGTAAATATACGCATTTTTTGGTAATTTTACGCATATAAAAATTAATTTTTAGGCATTTCATGCGTATATTTACACTTCAAATAGATTTTTTACGTATAATTTTAGTAAATTTGGGAATTATTTTTAAAATTTCATTTAATTTTTACGCACTTTCGATGTAAAATTACCCATTTTGTGTGCACCAACTTACGCATAATGTGTGTACTTTTTTTCGTTTACGCACACAGAGTAAATTTACCCAACTTATTGTAGGAGTACAGTTTCCTACTATAAGTTGGGTAAATTTCAACAGAAATTAATTAGAGTGTACACGTCAGAAGACATGTGTTGCTAAGATTAGCAAAATTTCCAGTAATAGCCAAATTTCCAGTAATAGCAAAATTTTCAGTAATAGCAAAATTTTCAGTAATAGCAAAATTTTCAGTTGCCATTACAGACTTTTTTTTTTGATGAGTGTACTTATTTTTCATATGCGAAAATAAAATCTATAGTGTTGAAATATTATATTCAGCAAGCAATTTAATAATTTTGTTCGGCTCCTTCGATTTGAGCTTTTTTCTATATTCTTGTTTTTTCGGGTTTTATTGGACTTTTACGGAAGACCCTATTTTTTTTAAAGAGAAACAACATGAAATTCTTCCTACTAATTAATGTGTTGGTGTCTTCGGAATTTAAAAGGTGAAAGATGAAAGGCTTCAAAATGGCAACAATGTTATCAAATATTTCCAGTTGGTGGAAACTTGGTGTTCAAAATATGGTCAATTATTTCTTCTCTGGAGTTCTTTAACGTAGTGTTTAAAAAAATTGATTTTCTTACATTTCCGATATGATTCCATACAAAAGCATTATTTATTAAGATTTGACCGATATTATAATGCGTGCCGGTTTATTTTGCCTTCTATACGGAGTCGAAGGCCTTATCTGCCCTCTTCCCCTTTCTCTTTCCCTTTTCTTCTATATAATATATCCAAATTTCAGTCTAATCGGAGTTTTTATTTGGGTATATGCATCCTCTTTCTTGAAATAAAGATTTTTATAAATAATGTTAAAACATTTTCTTTGGGTATTAATAAAAGTTTCGAAGTCACTGTATAAATCTCAATGCGCCATTAATAAGACTATGATATATTATTTCTAGTTTCAAGCGAATCTTAACTAATAAAATATGTCAACTTTTATGATTTACTCAATTGTTGGCATTATATTTGTGGTTACATATAATAATAGCTTATGTTAACATTTTGTAATTTAATAGTCATCATTGATGTCTAACTATGACGCTTATTAACTTCAAAATGCTATTGCAAAAACCCACCTTGTTTAATATTTAATACAATGTTGTTAAAATGCATTTTAAACAAAAAATGATCCTGAAAAATAATTACATTTTCTTAAGTGATTTAATAAAACAAACTTAATTATAAAAATATTTATTTTGTATTGTTAAAAAATTCCTTGTTACCAAGTCTCATTTAAAATACAGTTGTGTTCAATATTATAAAAAAAGGGTCTGTGTTTAAAATATATGATTTTCAACTTAAGCTGTTTCTTTACTATTTCACAATAATGATCCCGGTTTTTAATTATTCAAACAAATTATTTGTTTTATCTTTTTTAAGCTATCAGACAAATAATTAAGTATGCAGGAAATAAACTATTACATACAATAATTTTCTATAAAATTACATCTTTTTTTGAAAGAATTTTCAAAAGTTTTTTTTTTTTGCATAATAGACAAAAATTAAATTTGTAAATTGTACTCACTCAAGCATCAATGTCAAGTTCAATTTAATTCTTTAACACATTACTAAAGGTGAGCTAAAAAATCTGAAACGTCATCAGACATAAAGGTCAATAAAATAATTTGTTTTGTATACTAATAAAATAAACAAACCAAAAAAAAAAAAATATGAAAAGATACTGTAACGTACATATATGCAAAATAAAATTGAATCATGAATGCATAAGAATGACACTTATTTGAATAAGAAATATTTGATGGACGAGCCTAAAGTCTAAAGAGTATGCATACATCTCAATCACTTTTAAGTGGCTCTCACCGACATACAACACTTGTCTGCTGACCTGTAGTACAATGAAATTAGTAGAAAAAAAATTTGTAGCCGTTACTAAATTTTAGTAAACTTTTTGTAAAGCGGAATTTAAAATCTGTTTGCTAAAATCAGCAAAAAAAAAATTTACTAAATATTGTGAATATTAGTACAAAATTTTAAACTTATTTTTTTTTATTTAGTATCAAAATTTTTTATTTTATTTTTTTTTTAAATATTTTATACAAAATTAAAAATAAAATCAAAGGCTTAAAAATCTTAAAAATTGTTAAAACATAATCGAATTAATCATTTTGTTTTTATTTGGTAATTTCTGTTTTGAAAAATATTTTAATCAATTTTTTTTTTTTACTTTTAAGGTCAAATTTTAATTATTTTTGGGGCTGATTTTTAGAACTAAAAAAACTTTTTAGTGCTATTTTAAGTGGATATCCTATTTTCAGACATGAGTCGGTATATTCACTTCCGATCCTTTTTTTTAAATATATGTAACATTTTAAAGCAATTTAAGTTTGTAGGTGTGAGTTTTAATTAGAAATAACATTTTCTTCAATATCCTCTTTTTTAAAATTAGTATTTTTTTTGCTAATTTTAGCAAATCGGTTCTCAAAAATTTGTAAATATTCTGTAAAAACTCCGTAATTTGTAAAATGTAAATAGCAAAAAGATTTGCTAAATAATATTTTTTTTACTAAAAATCAGTACAAAACTAGTAAAGTGGGATTGAAAACCGTTTACAAATTTTTTTACTAACTTTTTTTCTGAGTGTATCAAGAATATTTATTAGAAGATGATAGGTTTTATTGTTAAATTAAATATTTAAAATTGTTTCAATATGAAAATAAAAACGTATACAAAAACTTGACCCCTTAATAGCTATTTAACTTCTTGTTAACTCTGCCACAGCCAGCGAGAGAGCGTTTGAAAGTAGTTGAGCGAATTACATAGAATCTCAATTAAACCCATTTCGATTACTGTCGTCATGATGATATCAGGTCGACAGATAAAAAAACGATTTTTGATCAGCTTCAGTCAATTTGGAATTCAGCTTCAGGTTGCGTTATTTTGCACATATTTGGCTATAACTAGGGCAAGGAAGTTTACGCTTTTTTACTCCTATTTTATAAACATAAAATAAATATTAAAAATCCAATATTGAATGGTTGGCATTCAATACATTTTCATAATAACGATAGTTGACTACCACAGCTACTTTAAAACCAATATGAAAATTTTAAAATGGCAAGTGTCTTTTTGTATAACCGGGCTTATTGCGCTATTTTATCGGTTCAATTTTGGCATATCTTAAACTCCCGTATAATAACGCTAAACTACCGAAACAACGGTATTTAGCAGATATAACAAAATTTAACAGGTAATATTATGAAATAAACCGCGTGATATTAGAAGACTCATGTCACTATTGGATTCCCAGTTTTAAAATTTTTGTATCGGTATTGATCAGAGCGTGATAGACAACTACCGTTATAATGAAAAGGTATTGCTTGGCAACCATGGTTTTTACTAATGATTCTAATTATTCGGTTCTGCCGTTTAACCGGTTAGAGCACTATTCGAAAAATTATGAAAATTTATTAATCGATTATTCGGGTCGATTAATCGGAAAAATTGGCGATTAATCGTTTTAGGTAAACAAAATGTATTTTTTTTTTAAATAACAAAACGATGAGCTGCTTTTTTGTAAAATATCAAGTTAAGTTTACTGCATTGGTTTATAAAGAGTTTGTTTATGAATATTCGAAGTATCCTGAGACTTTTTAAGGAATCATGCCTTAAGATCTTGGTGGTTTTTTGGGAGGAATCTGAGGAAAATGTTGTCAGACATGTTCAGTGGGAGTAAAGCCTAAAACAGATAAACGCAGTGTCGACAGTGTTTTGCCGAAGTACAACATTTTCTCGAAAAAGCTGATATTTTATTTTCTTTATTAGTCATTGTCGAGAAATTGGAAAATTTTTAATTGATCAAATGCTGCATTCGACCTATAGAAGATTTACAAAAATCAATAAAACTTTTGCTTACTCATATTCCATAGGAGAAACACTACCTTGTAAATTGTTCAAATAAGAGAATTCTTAAATACTCTTCACGAAACAACTTGGTTCTTCAACTTTTTCATTTTTGTTTTTTTTTTTTTTTGATAAATTTATAAAATTACAAAATTCCATGTTATTGTAAAATTTTCGAATTCCAAGTAATTTTCTATTATTAATATTTTAGAACATCAGTAACGTCATAGTGCTTGTTAGAAAAATACCTAGCCATGTGTTTGATTGCTAAAAAGCAGTATAAACGTTTTAATATAATTTTTTTTTAATAAAAAATTTTCTGATACTCTAAGGTTGATATAGCTTCAGAATCGAATTTTTTAAATTTAATTATTTCTCATAATCTAGAGCAATAATATAACAGCAAAATTTTCTTTTCCAAAGACCGACTTGTGGAAAAATTTCTTGTTCTTTATAATATGATTTTCTGTTGGTTTTAACACCGATAATATTTGTTTTAAATGATTTCAAAACTTATCTGTTATAATGCTCCTAGAGCAAATTCTATGGAACCCGAAACCAGAAGTGGTAGAGAATATGATTTGGAATTAATGTGGTTGAAACCGATTGTTATTATTTTCTTAGGAGAAGAAAAGTAAGAATTCTTACGAAATAAAAAAGTCAATTATATGACATTGATTTGACACAAATTCAAACTTGTAGTGAAGGACTTAAGAATACAATTTTTATTAATTCTTATTTTTAAAGGAATTAAAAATTGTCTATCGTATATCCTAAAGCTATATAGCACTTGTTTTTGTTGCCTCAAAAATTTATGTAATCCTTAAGAATCTCTTTCATTCGATTTTAAAAGAATTTCATTATATTTTAGTTAGCTTTTTTCCCTCAGATTTTCTTTTTAATTTTTTTGCCCAAAGTTTAAAAATTTAGAAGTTTAAAGAAAAAGAAATTATATAAAAATTTTTATCGATATTAACCGAAATAGACATTAAGCGAAACAGAGGCGATTAATCAAAGAATCGGTTAATCGATTTACCGAATTTGTAACACTACTTTTTTCACAGCTTTTAATATTATCAAATTAATTTTAGTATTTTTTGTTTTAATTTTTTTTTTGAAAAATATCAATTCAAAGCAGAATATGCTTTAAAATATGCATTTAACATAAAATATGTAAAAATATTCATTAACAAATCGATGATATTTTACCTTTGATCAAATACCACCCTAATGTACACTTAAATAACATCAGCATCATCATCACCGTTTAACATTTTATTTAAACTTGATGATCGAGTTGTATTGTTGTGTTGTGATTTTTGTTACGAAAGCATAGTAAGTTGTTTCAATTTCAGTGAAAAGAACTGTTATAAGCGTTATGAAAAATAAAAGTTTTTTTTTTTGGCGATAATGAGTTTTACATGAGAATTTTATAGAATTTGTTTTCAAATAAATTTATTCGATTCAACATTTTTCGGATCAACTAAGATCAGCTAGATATTACAGCAAATATTAAAGAATATCAAATTGGATATGATCAAATATTTCGAAAAAACTAAAATTGTCCTCCTTCACATTTTGGATAACAGTTTTAGGTATTTAAAGTTCGAGTGAAATTCGTTAACCGCAAAAACAATTTTGCAATGCTTAAACGCCAACACAAATATTAATTTCTTATTTTTTTTCAAAATGTTGATTAATCTTTTGGCAAATGTAGTGACAAATATCTACATGGTTGAATGTATTTTTTTTTAAACGTGATAGAATGTTTAAAATTTATAAAAATAAAAATTTAATTTTTTTAACACGAAATATCGTGTTACAATTGCCACTAGATATTTATTTTTATATAAGTATTACAATTTCAAATATGTAAGTACTTTTATATTTCAAATGGAGAGTTTTTATTAAAACAAAATGTTTTTAAAAATGTAATTACGAAAAAGCAAATATTTTTCTTCTTTTTTAATTAAAAGGTCAAATTGTAAGGTTATTTTAACTTAAGATAAGTGCGATTATAAGTTATTTAAACGTACAGTTTAAATAAATAAAAAAAAAGTTGCTGTTGTTTTTAAGAGACAGTTCAGATTACATAATTTAAAATGCATTCAAATGTAAAATTTTCTGGGGGTTTGTTTTAAATGAATAATTGTTTATACGGCCTTATAAAGTTACATATACATTTAGAAAAAAATGTTAGTAATAAAATTTGTAAACGGTTTACAATTTTTGTACTGATTTTTTGTAACAAAAATTTTTGTTGCTAATTTCAGAAATCATTTTACAAATTTTTGAAAACCGATTTGCTAAAATTAGCAAAAAAAAAAAATACTAATTTTAAACAAGTAAAAAAGGCTTAAATTCGGCTGTGCCGAATCTTTGTATACCCTTCACCAATGCTCTCTATTGTTTTTGATACAAACAATGTAAAAAACTTTTAAAGTAAAATTATGGAGATGAAAAAATTTTTTTAAGGTGAAAAACTTTTTTTGATGCCTAAACTAATTTTTTTACGTGAAAATAAAATTTTGAGGTGAAAAATTTTATTAGGTGAAAATAATTTTTTGTGGTGAAAAAAAATTTTAGTGGTGAAAAAAATTTTTTGAGTTGAAAAATATTTGAGATGTACAAAATATTATTAATTTCTAAACGATTGGTGAAAAAATATAAGAAAATATATTATATATCAGTTGCTACTATGAAATTGTACTAAAATACACCAGTTTGTATGGAAAATTTAGAGGTATTTTCACATTTTCACTCATAACTTTTGAACCGCTGGACCGATTTTGCTCATTTTCAATACCAAACTGCTCGGGAGGATGTACAATAATCTGGGTAAAAATAGGCACCCCCGCTGGCGTCTTCGCGTCGTGATTGCCATTTCAACAGACAGACAGACAGACGGACAGACGGACATCGCTAAATCGACTTAAAATTGCATAAGGATCACGAATATATATACTTTATGGGGTCTTAGACCTATATTTCGACATATTACAAACGGAATGACAAACTGATATGTACCCTCACCATATATGGTGGAGGGTATAAAAAGTAGATATTGAAGGAAACTTACACCTACAAACTTAAATTGCCTTAAAATGTTACATACAGTGTTGGAAAAAATAATAGGGACACCATTTATTTTTCAGTTTTCCTTAAATTTTTATTTACATACTTATACATAAAATTAAGTTTATAAGGTACTTTAAGAGATCTAACAAAAAATAAAACAGAATTAATTATGTTCCATAACAACAAAAAAGTTTAATTCCAAAAAAACAGCCTGGAAAAAATAATAGGGACGATTTAGTCTTTTTATCATTTTTAATTTCATTAAATATCTTACCTTCGTATCTCAATATTATATTTATATTTGGTAGATGCTCGCTTAATATTTAATACCTTCTTGCATCTTCGTTGCATAGATCCCACAAGATTAGCACAGGTTTCGGGGGGTATGGAATACCACGCTTCCTGGACTTTTTGCCACATATCATCCTTGTTTTTCGACTAATATGGCCCAATTTTGTTTTTCTGGACTCCCCACAAATGTTCAATGGAATTTAAGTCCGGAGGTATGTTTCAGGTCGTTATCCTACATAAACTCCCAGATAAGCAGCATTTCCTCTTCAGCAAACGGTAGCATTTGATTCTGAAGAATTTCTATGTAATCTGCGGTGCAAATTTTGTCTTTTATCCAAAATATTGGACCGACACCAGATGACGAAAAACAACCCCAAATCATAATGGAACCTCCCCCACGTTTACGGTTTTTTTTGTGTACTTAGAGTCAAACGCTTGGTTTCATCCGATAACAGGACGTTTTTCCAATTTTCGCGACGGAGATGTTGACTGGCGAAAAATAACCTTTTTTTATGTTTTGTTTACTCAGTAACGGTACTTTTCTTGGACTTCGAGCCATCAATCCAGCCTCTATTAGCCTGTTTCTTATTGTGCTACTAGTTACTGGTGCACATACATCATTTTTTATTTCATTTGATGACTTAAAAGGGTATTTTTTTTTAAGTTCTTACAATGAGTTGGTCCAAACGCCCTCATGTTTTTCGCTTTCTTCCTCGAGTTTCTTGTATTTTTTTTTTGCGTAAATTGCATTAAAAACTTTATTTTTTTAACACTTTAATGTTCTTGCAATCTTCCGAATAGATTTTCCATCTTTTTTTAAGTTAAGAATAAATTCTATCTTAGCTTAAGTACTGTGAACATCGCGACCCATTTTTAAACACTAATCTAAACAATTTTGTTTCCAAAGTAAAATCAAATAATAAGAATTTATTTTTTATCGTTATATTTGATAATTTTTGTATTTAATACAAAACTTGAGAGTCATTCAAATTATTAAAAAAAAAAAAAAAATAGTACTTAGTCCCTATTATTTTTTCCAGCCTTTTTATTACTTTCCAATACTCTTTTATAGATCTAGTTTATTTTAAGAGGACAAGCATCAAAAAACAAAATACACAATAAAAGACCGTTAGATTCTCTACCATTTTACAGTATGCATTTTACAGTAATCATATAAATCGTTTATATTAAACACTAGACAAAATAAATAAGTTTAAGGTTGGTGTCCCTATTAATTTTTCCAACACTGTTTTAATGGGATCGGAAGCAGAGAACTGCAAAATCAACTTTTTTCATGATTTAATCATACACAAAAATTCTTGTTCACTTTTAATAATTCAACAAAATTCACTGTAGAATAAAATCAGCATCATGTTACTGAACACTGTTAAGTGATTACATTTGCATAAAACATAAACGACAGATGATTCACACTGATTCCAATTACGCGTTCAGTAACATGATGCTGATTTTATTCTACAGTGAATTTTGTTGAATTATTAAAAGTGAACAAGAATTTTTGTGTATGATTAAATCAAGAAAAAAGTTGATTTTGCAGTTCTCTGATCGGAAGTGAAGCTACCGAAAATTCGACCATAAAAGAAAAAAAAATTGACTGAAATATTTTTCAAAACAGAAATTACCAAATTAAAACAAAATGATAAATTCGTTTCTGTTTTAACAATTTTTAAGCATTTGAATTTTTTGTAATTTTGTCTAAAATGTTTTTTTTTGAAAAAAGTAAATAAAAAAAAATAATTTTGAATTTTTGTACTAATATTAATAATATTTAGTAAATTTTTTTTTGCTGATTTTAGCAAACAGATTTTAAATTCCACTTTACAAAAAGCTTACTAAAATTTTGTAGCGGCAGCTAATTTTTTCTTCAAATTTCATTGTACTACACGTCAGCAGACATGTGTTGCTAAGATAAGCAAAAAATACCGCTGGGCTGAAATTAGCAAAATTTCCCGTAATAAGAGCAAAATTTTCAGTTGCGATCACAGACATTTTTTGGTGAGTGTATACTTATTATTGTACATTGTATACTTATTATTATTGTTTTTGACAAAATATGAAACGTATGAGTAATATGAGACTTTGGAATAAATATTCATCATACGTATGCGTCATACCTAAGGAGATATTTAACGTAAATATATCAGGGCCCCAAAATAACTGTTATTATTTTTTAAATATGCAATAGGTTATCACAAAAAATAGCTAAAAAAAATTGGTCTTACAGGATATAAATTGCAGGATAAAATATGAAAGATTATTATTTTTTTTGGTCTTTGATAACCATTTTGAAAGATTTTTATTTTTATTGGTCTTCTATAACCATTATAAAAGATTTTTATTTTTTCTGTCTTATATAACCACGCTACAGTTCGTTACTTTTAATAAAAACTTCTTTGAATACAGAAAGAACGAAAAAGAAAAATCTTTCATAATGGTTACAGAGGACCACAAAAAATTAAATGGTTATAGAAGACCAAAAAAATAAAAGTCTTTTGTAGTGGTTATGGAAGCCAACAAAAAAAAAAAACAGCAATAAAATATAATGGTTTTCAAAGACCAAAAAATATTGGTTATTTGTAACTATTAAGAGAGCAAGTTTTAAAAATTCGTGATAAATTATTTCAGGATTTTTTTTTTAAATATTGCCCACCAAAATAAAATGGATGTTATTCTTTACGAATCTCTTTTTCAGAACATCCAAAGAAGTTTTTTTTTTTTTTTTGTTTTATTAAACATATAATTACAAATTATATTTTATTACCATAACCGAGCACTAGCAACGAAGGCCTTCAGCTCGTTGTAGCGAAAACAGACCAGAGCCTCTGGTGGGAATCGAACCCACGACCCCCGCACTGATAAGCTAGCACGCTACCAACTAACCTACCGGGGCGCTCGAAAGAAGTTAATAGTTCAAATTTTTCGATTTGTAAGAAGTCATTTTAAATAACTGATATTAACCCCTACTAGTAAAAAAAAAAAAACAATTATTTAGTTGGTCCATAAATGGTTAATTCCTGCAGTCATTATATTCCTTATTGAAAACATATTTTGCATACCAGTGATATTCACTTTGTCCTGTTGGGAATAATAATTCTTGGCGTGTTCAAAATTATATTTTTACTTTAAAAAATGCCACTCCCTATATTTATTTTGTAGTCCCTATATTTAACAACTTCCATAAACTAATGAAAAAGTCCGAAACAAACTACTTCCTCCCAATGACACGCCAATGTTAAAATCATTAATGATTTACCGAAATTTTCACAACTTTGGGTTCAGTAGATGTAGTGTTTAACTACTTCTTCCTCAGCTCTTATTTTGCTGGGTGGTTATAACAGTTATGTCCCTGATTTATATCAAATTAAAAAGATGTTAATTAATAGGTTTCAAATTTTCACACAATAATGTGTCTTATTAGGTAATAAGTGTAATTTTTTTATGAATAACACCTTTAGACTTAATTTTTTATTTTAATAAAAATAAAAATACATAACAAATTTGGTTTTGAAAACAATACAAGGACATCAAGTTTATTTCAATTAGACAAGACACACTAAAACATAACTACCACACATATTAATCTTATTATTGGTAAAAAAAAATATGTATAAAAACTGAATATTAAATTAAAAACCAACATTTTAATAAGAAAAAAAAAAAATAAAATAAAATCGATTACAAAAAAACTTTTCAAGAAGGCTAATAAAGAACATTGAACTTATAGAACAAATTTCAAACGACATGTATTCGCGCGACTTGAATTATTTAAACTTGCTTAATAAATATTTAATTTTATATACACATATATATAAGATTTTTTTGGTTATACTCACGTGTTGTAACATGTTTTAATGTGGGAATTAAGTAATATTTTACAACGCCATAAATATATTTGTATTTTTTTAATTGATCAATATGATGCTTAAGATTTGTATAAAAATAGAAATATATTCGATAAAATTATCAATATAATTTCAATGGGTCTCGGTTAATTTTTTTTTTTAACCTGTTATACTTTATACTTTTCCATGAACCCATTTAGAACACGACATATATCTGTGAGATATTTTTTAAATAAAATTTTACAGATATACTGTGAGCGTCAAAAGAAACTGTACACATTAGTCTTTTATATTTCAAACTTTATTATACTAATTTAATTTATCATTTTATTCAACACTTTATGTTTTTTGATAAAATATATTCTCGAGTAAAAAAGTTTAGATATAATCATATGTGACCTTATCGAATAATATATTATCATATATAAATACATATGTTAGTATGCATTAGCATATATAATTATATATTACATTAATAAAACCTTCACCACAGGTGAAGTTTGTCATTCCGTTTGTAATTTTTACAATATTGATCTTAGACCCTATAAAGTATATATATTCTCGGTCCTTATGAAGAGCGAAGTTGATTTAACGATGTCCGTCTGTCCGTCTGTGTGTTGAAATGGGTTTTCCGAAGAACCCAGACATGATGAGGACTTGATTGTTATTTATTTCTGTTACATGTGATCCATTTTTTTTTGCTATTGAAAATCAGACAGATCGGTTAATAAATGGCTGAGATATTAGCAAAAAACCAGGACTACCTCTTATTTTTTCCGTAAAATCCCTTTGTTTAATATGTATGTAGAGTTTTACGCATAACAAACACATCCATTTGTTGAAATTCTTTTCTTTCATCTCCACCTTTTATACACAAACAACACACATACAAAGATTTGTCATTTAAATAAAAACTAAACAAATCTCTAATGAACGAAGACTTTTATTTTTATATATGTACCTCTATTGACGATGATTTTGTGTGAGCTTCAATAGCGCGGGTTCGAATCCCAGTCAATTCACCTTCTTTTTTGTACATGTTTTTTTTTATTTTCTTAAGACTTTTTTTTGTTTATTTTTTGTTTTTTTAACATTTAATAATTAATTTATATAAAATTTTTTATTAATAATTAAATAATCCATAAATAGGCTAAAAACATCAACATTTTTATAAAAACCCTCTGATACAAACAAAATACAAATGTTTTTATTTCTAGTTTTTGCTCCGATTTAAAAGAATTTATAAACAGATTTTTAAACCATTTTATAAGAATGTATTAAGAAAATTTTATACATAATTTCCCTTTGAGTGCAACTATTTAGGTCATAACTTATAATAATTTATAAAAAAAAAAATTTATAAACTATTTTTCTTCAAATTTTTAAATTACGCTAAAGAAATTAAAAATATTTTTTAATAAAAAAGCGAAATAAAATCCCAAATTCAAATTTGCCAGCTAAATCAAACGTTTTTGTAGAAATAAAACACATGCAGTTCTAGTGATTTCTTTAACGATTTGTTGAAATTCTTTTCTTTCACCTCTTCACCTTTTATACACAAACAACAAACACTATTCTAGAGCTGTAATATGACCTACGGATACGTCTTATATAGCATAAGATCGAAAATCTTTAGTATAACATATTTGCTGAAAAAACTCGGAAATATCGGTTTAGATACAAAAAAGTTATGCCCAAAACATAAATTTTTTTTAAATACCTATTTTCTGGAACCATAAATCTTCCCGAGTCCAAGTTTTATCACCAAACTAAATGGTTAATTTCCTCTTAAAGGCGTCCGTATATAAATCTGTCCATTCCATATACAGTGGTGGCCATAACAAATGCAACTAGCAACATAATTTTACAAAAGTTGTTTAAACTAGTATTAAAAATAAAAAAAAAATATTTATATACTTAAAATATTTTTTATTTTTTATTAAAAAATGAGAAAATAAAATTAAATGCATAATTATTTACATTGAAAAGAAATAAAATAGAAAAAACTACGTAAAGGCTCATACTTCATTGGCCAAAACATATGCAACAAATTGCTTCGAAATCATTTTTGTTTATACAACTTAATATTGCGTGGCAAACCCCTTATTTTTGATGACGGCTTGACATCGACGAGGCATTGAAGCTATTAAATTGGCAATAAAATTGGCAGGAATAGCATTCCAAGCATCTTCCAACCTCTGAAACATAATATCAGAATTAGTGCAATTTTCGCGATCGATTCTTTGATCCACGATTTCCCAAAGGTTCTCAATGGGGTTTAAATCTGGGGATTGTGCTGGCCAATCCATTACAGAAACTTTTTCTTGAGCCAACCACGCTTTAACTACTTTCGAAGAGTGCTTGGGATCTTTGTCGTGCTGAAAAACCCATCGCAGCGGCATATTATCCTCTGCGTGTGGAAGCATAACTCTCTCCAAGATGTATCTATACATAAATCTGTCCATTATGCCATTGATTTTGTGCAATTGGCCAACACCAGCAGCAGAAAAACAGCCCCACACCATTACGTTACCTCCTCCATGTTTCACCGTCTTTTTGCAGTATCGCGCTTGAAGCCGCTTATTAACTGGTCGTCTTACATAACACATGCCATCACTGCCGATGATATTAAATTTGGACTCATCACTAAATAGGACAGTCCTCCATTTCTTTTCTGACCAATTTAAATGCTCCTTAGCAAACTTCAAACGTTTCTTTTGGTTGCGTTTAGATATAAATGGATGTTTTTTCGCCTGCTGGATTATTAAATTGTCCGATCTATGGCTTGTCGACCGTGGTCGTCCTCCGCGGTGGGTTACGGAAATTTCTTTACTTTTTTTAAATTTTGCAATAATGCGTGAAATTGAGCTTTTATGAATATTATACTTTTCAGAAATGTCCTTTTGTGATATTCCATCAGAATAATCACGTACATTTTGCTTTCTTAGCTCAAAGCCGAACTTATCGCGTGCCGTTGTAAAACAGAATTGATTTAAATCTTTATCAAAAATATTCAACTTTTATGCTGTTTAGTACAGGTTAAACATAAAAACAACACATAATAAAAAAAAACATTAACTGCACATAAAGAGAAATGGGAAAAATACCGTTATCTGAGAACAAATTAGAAGAGTTGTATTTGTTTTGTCCAGATGTTTTTTTGTTCTTAAAATAAAAATACAAAAATATGGCAATATTAGCAAAAAAACAACGGATTTTTTTAATTGATTTAATTTCTTGGAATGTTATTCATTAACATGTAGTTGTTGTTGATATGCTTTTAAAAACAATTCGGTGAATTACAGATCAGTTTAACCTAAGTAAACCAGAGTTGCATTTGTTTTGGCCACCACTGTATGTCCATATACACTCTGTAAACTCTGAATAGTCTCACTATCTTTTCTTAACATAAAACACAAAATTTAAGTATTTACTGCTGCACTATAGAAATAGATTGCAATGTGTTTGAAAAAGTGCACTCACTGCTTGCTGTAACAACAATTTTAATAAAATCAGTAAAAGTTAACGGAACTTAAAAAGGTTTTTTGTAAATCAATATGTAAAATCATACGATTTTTGGTGTAAACTCTGGATAGCCTCATTTTATAAAAATGAAAAATATGATGGAATTATTAGGTTTTAGCAGCGACTATAATATTTATTGGTTAAAATACACTGTTAGCTTATATTTAATATTTTGTGTGTCCACCATTTTTCGAAATCACATCGAATATGCGATTTTCCATGGTTGGTATAGGGAATCCAAATAATCGTACGAAATTTCATTCCAAGCACTTTTTATTCCACGTTTTAGTTCCTCTGTTGATGTATATTGCTTTCCCTCATTATAAACTTTGCGAGTCAACCAACCCCACACGTTTTCTATGATGTTGAGATCAGGGGAATAAGGTGGCCAAGTTAATAGCTCGATGTTTTGGGCATGAATCCACTCTTTAACAACGCGAGAATTATGAATAGGTGCGTTGTTTTGTTGAAAAATAAATGGAAGTGGACCAAAGAGCTCTTTTAATTCAGCAAATGCCGGCACCAGTATGTTTTTGTAGCCCATTCCAGTCATTTTTTGATCAACAAAAACGAGTTTAGCCACTCCATAGTACGTTATGGCGCCTCATACCATAACTCCTCCTTCTCTGCTGTGATGACGTGACAAAAATTTTTCCTCCTTTCTTATATCGTGAAAATAAAAGTTATAACCATCCGGGCCGTCCAGATTAAATCGTTTTTCGTCGGAAAACACGACTTTCTTCCAATCGTTCGGATGTAGTGCATTTTGCACTTTCCACGTCATGTGTTTTTTTGCGAACTGCAGACGTTGTTCTTTACGGGAAGCATTTAGAGGGGGTTTTTTCACAAGTTTTTTTCGTTTTATAAACTCAGTGCTTCGTAAAATTTTACTAATCGTTGTTTTGCTTACGTTTACCCCTGCAGCAGCTCCAATTTGGCGTAATGTCATGGCTGAATTTGAAGCAACTCTTATGATTTTTCGTCTCTCTCTTTCTGGAACTTTCTTCGAGGGATTTCCTGTATATCTTTTTCCATATTCCTCTGGGTTATTTAAATAATTATTTATAACTTTTGGACTTCTGCTTATTTTTGCACCGATTTCACGGTTTGAAAGACCTTGTTCGTGATACGCTTGGATTTTAGCTATTTCAACAGCACTTAACGCTTTACATCGCCCCATAATGCTGTGTTTTTAAGAAAAACCACTGAATTTACGGAACTTATTAAGAATTTTAGTCTAAACACTATCAAAGTCAAAAGTAAACTGAAAAAACTGCATTGATTCTATTCTGACTTTACACCATGCAGTACGTATATTTTTGTGTATACAAACTGATCACTTAAATTTACCGTTAACTTTTGCTCAGTTAAGTAATGTTGTTGTTTTTATTGAAAGAGATTTCTCTCTCTTCAAGACACTGTAAAAAAAATGGCATCAGCTTCGCCAATTTTAAAACATTTGATATTATTGTGCCAAAAAGATTATAAGGCTATTCAGAGTTTACAGTGTGTATAAACTTCAGTTTTTTCCCAAACATGGTGAAGGGTATATAAGATTCGGCATAGCCGAATTTAGCCGCTCTTACTTGTTTTTTTTTAAATTACCTTATATTTTGTCATATATGTATAACCATATCTGGTTATAAATTGATCTTTATAATATAACGTATGATTTAAATGATAAGATATATATATATATAATGGTATATATATATATATATATAAGATATATATATATATATTCATTGCCATCAAAGTCCCTGTAATATGCGCTGTATCCAGTAAAATGTCTTCAGTGTAAACAGTGGAATAACATGTGCTGTGGAGCAACATCTGCTGTGCACATATATATATATATATATATATATATATATATATATATATATATATATATATACCATTATGTATTATATCATATAAAATTGTAAAAAACACAATGAAACACAAAACACAAAACACAAAAATGAAGCTGCCAAATAAGCAATAAAAGCATCACTACTATGGCAAAGGCATCACTTCTTTTCTGATGATTTCATCAATGAATTTAACATTAGCGTGTCATAGGATGAAAGTATTCAAATGAAGCTACTAGCATTACTCATACTTTACTCTAAGGAAGCAATGATAATACAATGATTAGATATTCTGATGCATGAGTGGAAAATGTTCATATACTTTGTAATATTTAAGCTTTAATGAAAATTTAATTCATAAGATTCCAGAAAAATAAGTTTAAAGAAGCGAAATTTATGCATTGATATACAAATACTGTTTATTAAAACAAATAAATAATTCTGCATTAGTGAAAAAGCATTTTTGAAACATTTTTCAAAAATTTTAATGAATTTTTAGACAAATTTTAAAATATTTTTGGATAATTTAAAAACTGGTTGTACAATTTTGAAACATTTTTAAACAATTTTAAAATATTTTTAAACAATTTTAAATAATTTTTGAACAATTTTAAAACACTTTTGGGCAATTTGAAATAATTGTTACACAATTTTAAAATTATTTTGGTAAATTCTGAATGATGTAGTGTTAAATAAAATACATAATGCAAAAATGCACAGGTTGCGTAGTCATAAATATTTAAGGCTATAAAAAAATGCAAATGACAGGCCAGCTAGTTTCAATTAAAGGTCAAAAAAACTGCGTTTTTCTTGATTTTTAAAAACTTTTATAAAAATTGCAAAACTGCATAAATTCTAACCCTCATGAAATTTAAACTAAAATATAAAAAATGATTTAATAAAAAAATTAAAAAAGCTCATTAGAACTATTTTCCCAATTCGAATGAATGCTTTAGTTCCAAAAAAAAAAATATAAGATATACTATAACTTATGCTTTAGAAGAAATGAAGAGTGATTTTTAACATATGCATCGGGTTTGTATCCAGATCACTGCATTTGAAATATAAACACATGAATTCTTTTGGAAGTGCCTTAGAATAACACCAAAAAATCATTAAAAAATCTCTACTGAAGTTAAGGAAGCAATGAAAGAAGTTATAGTCACAGTATGACTACCAATTTTTTTACTGGGTATATATATGGGTTACACGGGAGTGTATATATGCATATATGACTTATACAGAACCATATATACATATAAATGGCTTACACAGAACCATTTATAATATACTGTTTTTGATACAAATAATGTAAAAAACTTTTGAAGTAAAATTATGGAAGTGAACAAAATTTTTTAAGGTGAAAAACTTTTTTTGATGCGAACACGAATTTTTTGGTGTAAAAAAAATTTTGAGGTGAAAAATATTTTAGGTGAACACAAAATATTATTTTTTTCTAAGCGATTGGTGAAAAATATAAGAAAATATATTATATACCAGTCGCTAATATGAAATTGTACTAAAATACACCAATTTGTATGGAAAATTTAGAGGTATCTACACTTTTTCACTCAAAATTTTTTAACGGCTGGACCGATTTTGCTCATTTTCAATACCAAACTGCTCGAGAGAGATGTACAATAATCTGGGTAAAATATGCGTCTTCGCGTCGTGATCGCCATTTCAACAGACAGACAGACGGACATCGTTAAATCGACTTAAAATTGCATAAGGATTACGAATATATATACTTTATGGGGTCTTAGACCTATATTTCGACATGTTACATACGGAATGACAAACTGATATAAACTCAGAAAAAAAAGTTAGTTGAAAAATTTGTAAACGGTTTTCCATCCCACTCTACCATTTTTGTACTGATTTTAAGTAAAAAATTATTATTTAGCAAATCTTTTTGCTATTTACATTATACAAATTACACAATTTTTACAGAATATTTACAAGTTTTTGTTGCTAATTTCAAAAATCATTTTACAAATTTTTGAAAACCGATTTGCTAAAATTAGCAAAAAATATTACTAATTTTAAAAAAGTGGTTATTGAAGAAAATGTTATTTCTAATTAAAACTTACACCTACAAACTTAAATTTCCTTAAAATGTTACATAGATTAAAAAAGGGATCGGAAGTGAAGATACCGACTGATGTCTAAAAAAAAGGACATCCACTTAAAATAGCACTAAAAAGGTTTTTTAGTTCTAAAAATCCGTCCTAAAAACAATTAAAATTTAACCTTAAAAGTAAAAAAAAAAAAAAATTGATCAAAATATTTTTCAAAACAGAAATTACCAAATTAAAACAAAATGATTAATTCGTTTTTTAAAAAAAATATTAAAAATTTTTGATGCTCGATAAGAAAAATAAATTCAAAGCTTTTTACTAATATTAATAAAATTTAGTAATTTTTTTTTGCTGATTTTAGCAAACAGATTTTAAATTCCACTTTACAAAAAGTCTACTAAAATTTAGTAGCGGCTACTAATTTTTCTACTAATTTCATTGAACTACACGTCAGTAGACATGTGTTGCTAAGATTAGCAAAAAATACCGCTGGGCTCAAATTAGCAGAATTTCCCGTAATAACAGCAAAATTTTCAGTTGCCATTACAGACTTTTTTTTGGTGAGTGTATACCCTCACCATATATATAATATATGGGCCATTATAAGAAATATTTTTTAATATGGTATGAGATATAATTTTATATGGTTTAATATGTGTTTCAATATAAGAAATATTTTTAGATATGGTATAAGATATAATTATATATTTTTACGTAAATTCAATATATCAATTTCCATTCAATCGTAGAAACATAAGTCCTTTAAATGGCAACTCTTCACCATAACTAATGTTTCTTCCGTCAAACTTCAAAAGAACATATTTTAATCAGCACATATAAAAACGCCAACATGACAAGAGTTATTGATAATAAAACGCTAAATAGGAAGCATTGACGATTAATTAAATTGTGTATTCTATGAAAGTGTTAACTTAATAGAGTTTAAAGAAACAGCTATTAAATAGGCTGGTAAGAAGTTGGCACCTAATTTTTGCTGAGTAACTATGTGACAATATAGTTTTATATTAACCAATATTAGATTAAAATGAATTGTTTGAATGAATTTTCTTAAATTGACATAAATCCCGATATAAATATTAATAATAATAAATAAATTAGTAATAATAAATTATATTCAAAAATCTATGATAATTAGGATATAAAATGATTTTTGACTCACGCACGATCTCGAACCAAAAATTACAATCATGCAAGATAGTTTTTTTTTTTTTTAATGGATACTTTAATTAATTTTATTTAATAATATTTTTTCTTGAAAATTAGGAAAACTAACTTGTTTGTTTTTAATTGATTGTTTTTTTTTTTTGGAATAGAATATTAAAAATAATTTAAACGTTTTCCAACAAAAAAAATCCTATACCAAATTTTATTATTTTTTAAAAATTATATAACTTTTATTTGAAAAAAGAATGTTTTATTAAAATTTTTAAAATTTATCTGAACTAAGTTGCATGACATTTTTTCCTAGAAATAGTTCATCAGTTTCTTAAATCAAGTAAATTTTTTATTATTACATAAGAAAAAATGTATTACTTTTTGTTTTTAATTGTCTGAACTAATTTTTAGAAAACAACTCTACAAAATTAGAAAGTGGTATACTTAAAAACTGAATTTGGAAATGACTTTCTAAAGTTCAGTTAATTTTACTACTCGCGAACAAAAAATGAACACACATTAAGTTCAATTACTTTTTCGATTTAAGTTAGACAAATTTTTTGAACTAAATGGGAGTAAATTATTTCCTAAATTTTTATTTTGAACTAAACTTAATTTTATTACATTTGAGTATGCAATTTTCTTAAAACTATGATGTTTTTTCTTAAAATTAATAAATTTTTATTTAATTGACTTTTTTCCTTAAATCAAGAAATATTACTTAGGAAAAATATGAACTATTTCTGAGTATATAAACTATTTCGCTTTTTCTTAAACTTAGGAATTTTTATTCTTTTTAAGAAAAATTTTCTAAGTTTTAATAAAATTTTACTTAAATTGAGGACAATTTATAAACTTTTTTGAAAAAGAAATTTTTGATTACATTTTAGTTCATGTCTTTTTCTTTAGTGAACGGAAATGTCTGTGATTAAAGTTTAATCTTGGTTGCTTTTAAACTAAGTTACCCGTCATAGATTTAAAAAGAGTTCATTTCATTAAAAATCACATATTTGCAAGTTATAAAAAATATCTGCTTTAAAGAGGAAAATCGGAATTGGAATCAATGAAAAATGGATTTCTTAGGAATTACTTCCATTTTTTTTGCTGACCATATTAGTCCTATAACCGGCAAGGCCGCCTCTACGGTGTTCAAGCTTCAAACAGGTTCCTGATAATTAGAAATTAAGCTATTCCGATAGCAAACAAAATTTACTAAATTGTCTTTAAAACACGATTTGAATGCGAGAAGTGTTTAAATTGAAATTTCGTAACATTTAAAAAACTCACATTTTGAAATTAACACAATTTTCAAAAATCCTAAAAAAAATATTTAATTAGACTAAAAACCATTGATAATGAACACAAAGTAAGACGAAATCTTTAGCTTTTAAAATAAGCTAGTTAAGTATTTCAGGATATTTTAGCAGGATACTTTTAAAGGACATCATGGTAACTTGATAACGAATAGAGCAACTTTTGTGAAATTTGACAAAAGGAACATGTTTATTATTACTTGCAAAGCTTTAAAGTTTGAAGAATATAAATGAAAAAAAAAACGGTTCTATTTCGCTCAATTTCGCATTATCCGAAAATCGAAAATCGCCATATCTTCTTAAGAAAATGCACAACTTTGGTTTTGTATTTTTATAAATTGACAGAGGAAATAATTTATGCCTTAACCTACTCATTTTGATAACTCAGAATATTCATTCTTAACCTGTTTTGGTCCATATCGCCTTAAGTAAATAACGAAAAAAATGCTGAAGAACTTATTGCCTTTCGTGCCGAACACGTGGAATAATTTTTATTGCAAAAAATCTTAGGCCGGTCAGAGTAATAAACATAAAAACAATAGAAACAGTAGCATAAAAAATTGTCATCAACACTACTTTATTACTACACCATTTCCACTTGTTATTAAAAAAATAACAATTGTAATTTCATTATTGCATATAAACTACACACAATTCTCTTTTTAATTAATAATTGTAACTAAAAACCAACATTAAAACACATTTCAGCAATTGTAAACAAACTTACCCAAAAGTGTTACCGTGCTCCAAATTATTGTTGTTCGGACTGTCTCGTGTTACATATAATTTTGAAATTACAATTGATGTGTGACTTATTTCTAATAACCGTTGGAAATGGTGTAGTATAAATGTTTTAGATAAATTAAATAATAAGAGTTTAGTTTTTTTTTTTGCTAAAGTGATGCTCAAAATAATTTTAATGTTGTGATCTAACGGCTTTATTTTAATATAAACTTCCGTTTCCGTTGTTTTTGAATAACATGTATTATTTTTGCAAAAAAAAGTAGAATAATTTTAAATAATCACACAAAAATACCAACCGTTTCTTACACAATGCAACTTTAAATTATAATCAGAAATATCTGGTTTAAACCAAAATGATTTTCTTTTTTTTTTCTTAGTTAAAAAGATCAATAAGTATAAAGTATTTTGTTATTTAATTTTTTTTAACTTTTATTTTTAATCGATTTTTAAGCAAGTTTTTTAATTAACACTTTACGTATAATTACAGCTTTAATTTTAATATTAAATTTTAACTTTTTCAAAACACAAAAATTTTTGTTTTAAATTTATTTTCAATCACTAGCGCATTATAAAATTATAATAGTATTTTTATTTATATCGATTATTAACTTGAATTTCTTATATCTAAAGGTGATCGATCGTACCACAAGAATTTATAGTGTAAATATATTTATAATTAACAGTGGTTATTTGCTCTGAGTAATGTACGTATTGGCCGTGCGTTAACGACTAAATCTCTGTACTGTATTCGACATCAGTTTTAAACATAAAAATATTCAAACCTCCAACCGTATAATTTTATTTGTGTTAATAACTACATTTGTATTAAAGCAGTAACTAATAGCAGTATCTCAGCGTTGTATGGATAATTTTAGCATTACTCGAGTAGAGTTCAAAGCCTAATTTTAACTAGTAACACAGAAAAAAATTTGTTATTTTTGCTACAATATTTACTCTCTAGCAATTTTTTTAAATCTTTTTATTCGTTGTTGTTTTGCGAGCTTCAATTAGAATTGTTTAAAATTTGATTTGTTGTATTATGTTGATGTGATTTTATACAAGCTGCACTTAAAAAAATTGTATACTAGTTTCTTTTGTTAGTGCAATTGACAGATTTACTAATTTGGAATTAAGGTTTACTAACGTTGAATTAAAAAATTGCTCAAAATCCATAGTAATTTGTGTCCTTCCTACAATTCGGAGGTTTGAACAATTTACGGTTATAAATCCAATAGTTTATGATGGAGTTATCGCTGAAAATTTTTAAAGCTTTCGGGTTTTGGGAATTATGTACGAAAATTTTTCGGTCACAAACCAGATAATTAAAGTGGTAATTATGACCGAATAATGGTTTTACTTAAAAGCACCATTTACGCCTTTACAGATGTTTTGAGGTAAACTTAAAATTTTTACATACTATGGTTCCCTAATGGGTTAAAATTTTTTGAAATCATAATTTTTTTTGTCGTCTCAAAGCTTAAAAATTTAAAAAATTTTATTTATTTATTTATTTGTTTATTTATTTATTTGTTTATTTATTTATTTATTTATTTATTTATTTATTTATTTATTTATTTATTTATTTATTTATTTATTTATTTATTTATTTATTTATTTATATATTTATTTATTTATTTATTTATTTATTTATTTATTTATTTATTTATTTATTTATTTATTTACTTATTTATTTATATATTTATTTATTTATTTATTTATTTATTTATTTATTTATTTATTTATTTATTTATTTATTTATTTATTTATTTATTTATTTATTTATTTATATATTTATTTATTTATTTATTTATTTATTTATTTATTTATTTATTTATTTATTTATTTATTTATTTATTTGTTTATTTATTTATTTATTTATTTATTTATTTATTTATTTATTTATTTATTTATTTATTTATTTATTTATTTATTTATTTATTTATTTATATATTTATTTATTTATTTATTTATTTATTTATTTATTTATTTATTTATTTATTTATTTTTTTATTTATTTATTAATTTAATTATTTATTTATTTATTTATTTATTTATTTATTTATTTATTTATTTGTTTATTTATTTATTTATTTATTTATTTATTTATTTATTTATTTATATATTTATTTATTTATTTATTTATTTATTTATTTATTTATTTATTTATTTATTTATTTTTTTATTTATTTATATATTACTTATTTTTTTATTTATTTTTTTTTTATTTATTTATTTATTTATTTATTTATATATTTATTTATTTATTTATTTATTTTTACATTTATTTTACCATAGACAGAGGCAGGCTCCCCAGTAGCTGTGCGCAGACTTACCCCGTATAGTGGTTCAACTGCCTTTTTCACTAAATCGGGCCTGATGATTGACTGTGATGCTCCTGTGTCTATCGTAAAAATGTGCTTTCGCCCGTTGATGTACCCATAAGCAGTAAGATTGCTTTTCTCCTGCTGTATTACTGATATGGAGATTGTGGGGCCATCGGTTGTGGGAGCTAGCTCATGCCCGTAGTGCTAGCATTTTTTAGTTTAACGGTGACTCTTTAGGTGATCGGGCCCGAGGCTCTTCCTTGGTGCTTTGCAATTTCGCTGGAAATGTCCCACTCTACCGCAGTTGTAGCATTTATCCTTGGTCTTGACTTGCTTCTCCCCTAATGCCTGCTTAAATGCATCTTTTAACTCCGTGAGCACTTCTCTGAATCCTTATTTTAACTTTGTGCTTATATCTTGCTCTCTTTCAGCAGTCACTTCGAGGTTACGCACCTTAAATGTTTGCGGCTTCGAAATCACCTTTGCAGTCTCTTGGGCCAGCGCGAATGAGACAGTTTCAGCGAAAGTCGATTTCTGCGTAGCGCATCACATACCCCATGTCTCACATCCGAATCCCGAATTCCGTTCACAAATGCTTCAATTTTGAACTGATCTCGATTAAATTACTAAATTTGTAAATTGATTGTATGTATTCCCATTGTTGAATTCAGTGATTGACAAATCCAATTATAAAAAACGAATGAGGTATTTTAAAATTAAATCGGTTGAGACCAATTAAGAATTTGCACACATTCAAAAATTGTAGTTTGAGAATATTATCGTTCCATAGCCAATCAGAATTGAAAATGGAATGAAGGATTGAATTCTTTATAAGCGCTTGCTACAACCGGCGACATTCCATTTTGCTTTTGTTAGTTTTGGTTTAATTCTGTTTATAAATATGTTCTCCTATAAAGTTTGAAAATATATAACAATCCAAAAATTTTTCAGTTCAATTTCTTCGACATTTTTAATACAAATTCCAGGTAATAAGTATTCAAGCTTAAGGTCTATTTTATACAAAATTATTTATTTGTTATCCAATATTTCGCTATCTCAATGGATAGCTTCTTCAGGGATTTTTTGTTTTTTTAATTTTAAACAAATTTTTTAACAAACAAATTTGTTAAAAAAAAAAAAAATTTGTTAAATTTTAACAAACAAATTTGTTAAAAAAAAAAAATTTGTTTAAAATTAAAAAAACAAAAAATCCCTGAAGAAGCTATCCATTGAGATAGCGAAATATTGGATAACAAATAAATAATTTTGTATAAAATAGACCTTAAGCTTGAATACTTATTACCTGGAATCCAAAAATTTGTTTTAATTATTAAAATTATGCTGCTAATCTTAATGTTATTGTAATTAGCAAATTTACGGAAATTATTTATTCTTTAAACTTAAGTTAATAAATTATTGTTATTGCTATTCTATACGAAAATTGTTTTTGTAAACTAAGACAAATTAAAACCTCTTTGTTTAATTATAATTAAATGTTACTATTTATAAATCTAAGAAAAAATGGAAAAAGAATTGTGAGGACAAGCGCTAGAGGGAGTGCCACTCTTTCAACCTGAGCCACCAGGACCTCATCAGTCTCATTCTGAAACACTACACTCAGAAAAAAAAGTTAGTAGAAAAATTTGTAAACGGTTTTCAATCCCACTTTACTATTTTTGTACTGATTTTTAGTAAAAAATTATTATTTAACAAATCTTTTTGCTATTTACATTTTACAAATTACAGAGTTTTTACATAAATATTTAAAAATTTTTGTTGCTAATTTTTGAAAACCGATTTGCTACAATTAGCAAAAAAAAATTACTAATTTTAGAAAAGTGGATATTGTAGAAAATATTATTTCTAATTAAAACTTACACCTACAAACTTGAATTGCCTTAAAATGTTACATAGATTAAAAAATGGATCGGAAGTGAATATACCGACTCATGTCTGAAAATAGAACATCCACTTAAAATAGCACTAAAAAGTTTTTTTAGTTCTAAAAATAAGCCCTAAAAACAATTAAAATTTGACCTTAAAAGTAAAAAAAAAATTGACTAAAATATTTTTCAAAACAGAATTTAATTTAGTATAAAATAAAATTGTGTATAATTTTGTATAAAATATTTTTTAAAAAATAATTAAAAAAAAAAAAATTTGATGATCGATAAAAAAATAAATTTAAAATTTAGTACTAATACTCACAATATTTAGCAAACTTTTTTGCTGATTTTAGCAAACCGGTCTTAAATTCCGCTTTACAAAAAGTTTACTAAAATAAAGTAGCGGCTACTAATTTTTCTACTAATTTCATTGTACTACACGTCAGCAGACATGTGTTGCTAATATTAGCAAAAAATACCCTGGGCTCAAATTAGCAAAATTTCCCGTAATGACAACTGAAAATCAGTTGCCATAACAGACTTATTTTGGTGAGTGTACCCGCAACAACTTATATTTTTGAACAAGCTAATATGTCAAACACTCAAAGGAAAAAGGGTTATGTAAAATTACTTTTCCACAGGTTCAAATGAACCATTTTTCCATATTTTATTCTAAGCTCATGCTAAGGTTAAAGTTAGAAATTGAAAATAAAGTTAATAGCGGTGGGGTTTACTGTTATAAATTCAACAAAGCAAAGGAACATTTAGTGTACAATAGAAAAAAGTAATCGGTTATGTAAAAATTAAGAATTAAATGAATAAAATCTTTAACAAAATTATTATTACTAAAACAATTAATTATTAATAACTATAATACAAATACAATTTTCGCAACCAAAAACAATATGATGCTTGTTTACAAATTTCTAGAGAAAGAATATGAGAAAAACATGTCATCTGTCAAAAAGAAAACTCTAAAGAAAACAGACACGTGAAACTGATAATTTTCCAGCTATACATTTTTTGAATAAATGAAATAATCATCATCTTAAAATAAAACTACCGATGAAAAACTACTAACATAATCCAGTTGATGTAAATGCATACATATGTAGTGTAAATCATTTCAACTGCCAGTGCAGTTATTGTTTTGTCATTTGCAGTGGATTGTACATACAATACATAATTTCCTAAGCTGTCAGTATTAGTGGTGAAGAGTAGCATTTGAGGATCCCAAGATTTTCCAGGAGAAGTGTGACGGGAAAGTCCGGAAATTTTTTACTTGTTTCCCGAAAAATTTAAAAAGTTTAAACCCCAAATTCGATAACTATTTTATAAACCGCATACATTTGTTTACCATAAAGTTAGTTTTTGTGGTTTAGTAATCAAAGGCGTGTTGGTGTTATAAAAATGATATTTTGTAATAATAAAATTTTTTCTAATTTGCTGTAACCATTTTTTGTTTTGCTTAATTTCAATAAATCAATAATTTTAAATGTTCAAATAACAATTACATTATATTAATATTTTTGCTTAAATTATTTTCTATTGTCAAAAGTTGTAATTTATATTAAGTTGTAGTAACATAGGTAATCGAATCAATGGTTTAGGTAATTGATATACACTCAAACCTCGGTTAATGCAACTTTTAAGAGAGACGTAAATCGAAAATCCTGGCCCTTGCATAATAACGAAAAATTTTAAACGTTGTTTTTAATTCGATATATTTTTTTTAAATGAAAAACATTTTGTGTATGTCGCATAAGTGGTTCAAATCGGGGTTCAGCTGTAATTTGGAATAACATATTTTCCTTTTATATATAGTAAAAATTGGTCTAAGGGTATGAAGCAACAAATTAAATCTAAAGCTCTTTTTACATTGTCACATTTTGTTTAAGTATCAAAATTGCTTTTTCTTTCGCACTTTTAAAATACAAATGCACTGAAAAAAAATCATTGGCAAGTAATTTATAATATAGCAAATAATAAATTTTTTTCGAATAAATTATGCAAAAACTGGTAAGATCTTGGCAAGTTTTTTCCACACGAATTTTTAATTGATCGAATATTAGCCTGCAGGAAAAGGACCTACCCCAGGACATGTACAGTGAACCGGTCACGGCGCCGGTTTTTTTTTAATGAAAAGGACCGGTCACTTTGTCCTAGAAGGGGGTCAATTGCCAATTGTGACATGTAAGTAGGACTGGTCTAAAAGAACTCGTCACACAACTATCGTCAAAGAACATATCACTGGACTCGGTACTTTTAAACTGATCACATGATAGAGGCCCTTAAATAGAGCATGTGGTAAGTTTTTTGAGAACCGGTACTGTTTTCACCCAACACGGGACTAGTACTTTCAGACCCAATACGTGATAGAGGATTTTTATACCGATCACGTTATAGGTACTTTAGAAACCGATCCTGATTTTACTTACCACAGGGCTGGTACTTTCAGATCCTTCACGTGATTCACGACTTTTAAACCGTTCACGTGGTAGGTACTTTAGGAAGCGGTCCTTTTTGCACCTATCTCGTGATGTATTTTCGAAACCGGTACAGTGTTTACCTATCACGGGACAGCTCCCAATTCTTAACTGACCATTTCTCACACAGGGTAGCGATCGTCAACAGGCAATGCAATAATATAATTTAAATTTTGTTGATTTTAAATTTTACCACCAAACGACAATCGTTATAAAACATCTTGAGGTGTTGCAAGAATAGTTTCGTGTGGTGGTGGAAGCTACTTTCTCAATTTCACCTTATTGCAATGCTGACAAACGACAGACATTTGACGGAATTGAAAGGCTGCACATTCAGTCATATCGAAAGGCTGCACATTCAGTCAAAAAAAAAAAAAAGTTTGTAGAAAAGTTTGTAAACGGTTTTCAATCCCACTTTACTATTTTTAGTAAAAAAATTATTATTTATTAAATCTTTTTGCTATTTACATTTAACAAATTACAGAATTTTTACAGAATATTTACAAATTTTCGTTGCTAATTTCAGAAATCATTTTACAAAATTTTAAAAACCGATTTGCTAAAATAAGCAAAAAAAAAAAAAAAATTACTAATTTTAAAAAAGTTGATATTGAAAAGTTGTTATTTCTAATAAAAGTTTACACCTTTCAACTTAAATTGCCTTAAAATGTTACATAGATTACAAAAAGGGATCTAAAAAGGGATATCTAAAAATAGGACATGCACTTAAAATAGCACTAAAATGTTTTTTTAAAAATTCTGTAATAGTTTTTGTAAAAATTCGGTAATTTTTAAAATGTAAATAACAAAAAGGTTTGTTAAATAATAATTTTGATTTGCTAAAAATCAGTAAAAAAATACTAAAGTGGGATTGAAAACCGTTTACAAATTTTTGTGCTAACTTTTTTTTTGCTAAGTGTAACACGAACTTCTGAATCGTTGTTGCTCATTACAAGCTTTGTTCTTCCGACTGTCGCGCACGATTTTCAATTATTCTGATTCGTGCCGATTCCCTTTCAATAGGACGTTCTCCTTCTGTTCGAAATGCTAAGACATTTCCGGATCGTGTTGCATTCTGAGAACGCTGATCAATGTTACCTTGACCTCTTTTTGGCCTGGTAACAAATATCGAACTGTAAATAATCATCACTTAGTAGAAATCGCACATAACGTTTTCACTAATCAATAATTTACTATTTAAATAGCCAAAATAAAGAAAGCAAATCAACGAAAAAAATTTAATTGAAATTTGGAAAATAACTGGAAAAATAAAAAGAACAACAATATGGGTCAAATCAATAATAAGCTGACGATATGTCGACTCACAAATAATAAAATAAAATTAGCTCTTTAGAAATTAATCATTACTGGGCCGACTAACAACAACAATTAATTTCGCAATTAATTTAAATTTAGTCATAGTCGTCCGTCGATATTTTTTGACGTTTTTATACACAGGTGAAAGGGTATATATAAGTTTGTCATTCCGTTTGTAATTTCTACAATATTGATCTTAGACCCCATAAAGTATATATATTCTGTGTCCTTATGAAGAGCGAAGTTGATTTAACGATGTCCGTCTGTCCGTCTGTGTGTTAAAATGGGTCTTGCGAAGACCCCAGACAGGATGAGGACTTGATTGTTATATATTTCTATTACATGTGATCCATTTTTGTTTGCTATTGAAAATCAGCCAGATCGGTTGATAAATGGCTGAGATATTAGCAAAAAACCAGGACTACCTCTAATTTTTTCCGTAAAATCCCTTTGTTTAATATGTATGTAGAATTTTACGCATAACAAACACATCCATTTGTTGAAATTCTTTTCTTCCACCTCTTCACCTTTTATACACAAACAACAAACACATACAAAGATTTGTCATTTAAATAAAAACCGAACAAATCTGTTTTAAACGAAAACTGTTTATTTTTTACCTCTATCAACGACGGTTGCATATAAGCTTCAATGGCTCAGTGGTCTAAGCGCTATGTAAAAAATAGTTTTTTTTCTCTTAGCCGCGGGTTCAATCCCCGTCTATTCAACTTTTTTGTTAAATTTTTTTAAGACTTTTTTTTTGTTTTTTTTATATTTTCTTAAGACTTTTTTTTTAACATAAATAACTAATTTTAATAAAATTTTTAATTAATAATTAAATAATCCATAAATAGGCTAAAACATAAAAATTTTTTATAAAAACCCTCTGATACAAACGGTTTTCTTTCTACTTTTTACTCCGCTTTAAAAGAATTTATAAAAAGATTTTTAAACCATTTTATTTCTCATATATTAAGAAAATTGTATACATAATTCCTTTTTGAGTGCAACTATTTTAGGTCATAACTAATAATAATTAATAAACAAAATTTTATAAACAATTTTCCTTAAAATTTTTAAAATTAAGCTAAAGAAATTAAAAACATTTTTTAAAAATGCGAAATAATATCCCAAATGCAAATGTGCCCGCTAAATTAAACGTTTTTGTAGAAATAAAACACATGCAGTTCTAGTGCAATCTTTTAACAATTTGTAAAAAAATATTTTTTTGGTCGAAAAAAGCTTTTTTTAGAACTAAAAAGATTTTTGAAAAAAAAAATATGACAACACTGTTTGGCATTATGATCGTGATTGTTGTTGTTGTTTTTATTTGTTAAACTTTTGTTCTTTCACCTCTTCACCTTTTATACACAAACAAAAAATCCATACAAAGGTTTGTCATTTAAATAAAACCCAAAAAAATCTGTTTTAAACGAAAACTCTTTATTTACTTCTATTAACGACGTTTGCTTATGTCCTTCAATGGCTTAGTGGTCTAAGCGCTTTGTTACAAATACTTTTTTTCTTTTAGTCGCGCGATCGAGCCCCGTCTATTCAACTTTTTTGTGTAATTTTTTATTTTTATATTTTTTTAACACTTTTTTTTTTGATTTTCTTAAGACTTTTTTTTGTTAATTTTTTTATTTTTTTTTTAACAAAACAAATACGTCCAGCACAGTTGGCTTAACGATGTCGGTCAGCTTTTCTGTATAATTGGAGAACGGAAAGAGGAAAAGTTTCCAAATAAGGTGCAAGCATCTTGGTTATCAATACACAACATCTGGTCAAATGAGGGCAGGATCCTTGAATTGGGCGTGGCACAAAATAGATTAATTTATACCATAAGAACGATAAGACCGTAATAAAATACTCCATAAATGGGCTAAAAATATCAAAATTTTTATAAAAACTAAAATTTTAGAGCTGTAATATGACCTATGAATACGTCTTATATATCCAAAGGTCGAAAATCTTTACTAGAACATATTTGCTGAAAATAGTTATGACCAAAACATACATTTTTTTTAAATACCTATCACCAAACTAAATGGTAAATTTCCTTTTAAAGATGTCCGTATATAAATCTGTCCATTCCATACATGTCTATATATAAACTTCACTTTTTTTCCAACCATGGTGAAGGGTATATAACATTCGGCATAGCCAAATTAAGCCTCTCTTACTTGTTTATTTTTTTTTTTCATTTGTTATAATTGTGTAATATAAAAGCCCTTGATGGCCTTTAGAAATAAGGAAAGAAAAATTAAAATTTGACTGTATTTTCTTGTCATATTTTTTACAAATTCAATTCACGGTCACTTTTCTCAATTTTAATTAAATACGTAAAAAATCTATTTATATTTCTATTTTGTTTCTTCTGTCAAAAAATAAAATTTTTTTTAAACAAAGTATAATTTTTTTGTAACTCTTTTACGAATTTTTGCAACTGTGGTTTGCTAAGTATTCCTACATCTGTTGTAGTTTATAGAGGCATTCCACAAGGCTCTATACTTGGGCCCTTGATATTTCTATTGTATATTAATGACATTTTTCAGAATTTATCTTTTTTTGGCGTGTTATACGTATGCTGATGATATTCAACTTTTAGCAACTTCGGAGTTTTCTAATTTACAACAGATGGAGAATCGTGTTAATAATGATCTTGGTCGTATAGGCAAATTTTCTAGAACTTAACTTATTAAAGTGTAAAATAATGATTTTTTTAAAATATTCTGATATAAATTGAAATATTTTGCTGGATAATGAGCCTTTGGATATTGTCACACAATATAAATAATTGGGCTTTACTTTGGACAATTATTTTTCTTATGATCAACATGTAAATTTGGTAATATCTAGAGTTTGTTGGACACGGCGTAGGCTTTATAATGCTGCATGTTATTTGACGTTCGCTGTATGATATCGTGTTGCCCTATCGTTTGAAAAATGCTTCAATAGAGTTATTTCCCTGCGGGAAAAGAACCTATCCCGGAACACGTCGAGTGATCGGTTCATAGTGATAGGGATTGGTCACGGGACCGGTCACTTTAACATGGGCTTGTCCTAGAAGGAGGTTAATTGCCCTCCGTGAAATGTCAAAGGACTGGTATAAAAGAACATTTCATGACTTTTTAACCGGTCAAGTGGTAGGTCCTTTAGGAACCGGTCCTCTTTTTCAATTATCTCGTGATATAAATTTTCGGAATCGGTCGAGTTTACACCTATCACGGGAGAGGTCCCAATTTTCAACTGACCTCTTTTTTCCCGCAGGGCTGTTACATTTATGGACTTCATGTTAGAGATCATATTGCTAAATATCAAAGACAAATTTATTTTTTCTACACTTAAAATAGTTTGTAAGTTAAAATAACAGAAAATGTAATTTAAATGAAATGATATTTCATTTAAAACCCGGCCTACTTAATTTTCATTTAAATTAAATGCCTTTTGTTATTTATTTTTAAATGCTGATTAATCAACTGACACATCCGTAAGAAACACATGATATAATCACTAAAAATAAATGTCAAAATTTTACCTACCAATTCCTTAAAAAATAAATGTTTTTTTTTTCATTTATTTAAAATTGTTTTCCTTTTCGTATTTTTCTTTTTTTTAATATACTCGTACAATACAAAATGTATGTATGCATAGCTATAGACACATTTTGTGTGAATGTGTTTGTGTATGTATGTGTGTTTATAAAGTTCTTGTAATTTTTATTGAAACATTTTGTATATATACAACCAATTTGAATAAAAACACAAATTGAAATTTTTTGAATATTTTTATTTGAAACAGACAGCAAACAAAATTTAAATTTGTAATAACTGTTACGGATGGTAAATTTTCGTATTAAATTTCAAAAAAATAAAAAAAATTAATGAAACTGAAAAAAATAGTTAATGATAGTAAATTATTTCGAATAAATTATTTGAAAGAAATATAGATATTTCTTTGAAAAAAAAATTTATTTTCCTTTATTTTTAAATGGAACGGAAAACTTTTTTTATTAAACTACAAACAGTTAACTACATAATATTCTGAGTGTTTAAAGCTGTAAAATGTAGTAATTAATCAGCCATACTTGTTAGACAAGTTCCATTTTAGTGCTTCTAGTGATAGTTTAATTTTCCTCAGACATTTCTCACTCATTGCGCGATGGTTATTTCATCTTAATACCACTGGATTGTGGGATTCTACGATCCCTTACCAGAATCGTAGATTTTCACACTCTTTATAGAGTTTTAAAGACATTTTCTTGTCGAGTTTGTAGATTTGCTATTGCAGGCTGGTATCATTCAATTCTTTCTTTTTGCGATTTTAGGGTTTGGTTTGTGTAAATATCAGGGACTTCATACATGTATTTCTTTATAATAATTATGATTTTAAGTTATTTTATGAATTTAAGCGCAGTCGCGAATAACGTTTTAAGCGACAATTTTTATAAAACCAGTTTTTTCCAGATTACCGTTAGAATAACTCTCTTTTATGACTTAAAAATGAAATAAGGTAGGATTTCGTTATTAAAATGCAATCTAAAGAAGTGAGTCAGTGGGATACACCTACAAGTTCTTAAACTTTTTTTTTCGATTTCTCAACAATTTCCATTCCACGTTATTCGCGGCTCTGCATCAATTGTTGAAATTGCATTGCAGCACTGCCAACTTTGGCCCTATGGGCTTGCGGCATTTTATTGGAAATAAATAAATAAATAAATTAACAAGTAAGAGCGGCTAAATTCGGCTATGCCGAATCTTATATACCCTTCACCATGGTTGGGAAAAAACTGAAGTTTATATATGGACATATATGGAATGGACAGATTTATATACGGACGCCTTTAAGAGGAAATTAACCATTTAGTTTGGTGATAAAACTAGGACTCGGGAAGATTTATGGTTCCAGAAAATAGGTATTTAAAAAAAATTTATGTTTTGGGCATAACTTTTTTGTATCTGAACCGATATTTCCGAGATTTTTCCAGCAAATATGTTATACTAAAGATTTTCGATCTTTTGCTATATAAGACGTATCCGTAGGCCATATTACAGCTCTAGAATAGTGTTTGTTGTTTGTGTATAAAAGGTGAAGAGGTGAAAGAAAAGAATTTCAACAAATCGTTAAAAGAAATCATTAGAACTGCATGTGTTTTATTTCTACAAAGACGTTTGATTTAGCTGGCAAATTTGCATTTGGGATTTTATTTCGCTTTTTTTATAAAAAAATATTTTTAATTTCTTTAGCTTAATTTTAAAAATTTGAAGGAAAATAGTTTATAAATTTTTTTTTTTATAAATTATCATAAGTTATGACCTAAAATAGTTGCAATCAAAGGGAAATTATGTATAAAATTTTCTTAATATATGAGAAATAAAATGGTTTAAAAAT
This sequence comes from Eustalomyia histrio, assembly GCA_949748255.1. Classification (NCBI taxonomy): domain Eukaryota; kingdom Metazoa; phylum Arthropoda; class Insecta; order Diptera; family Anthomyiidae; genus Eustalomyia; species Eustalomyia histrio. The sequence goes on from OX456524.1 coordinate 60,702,445, forward strand.
CTTTTTATAAATTCTTTTAAATCGGAGCAAAAAATTGAAATAAAACCGTTTGTATTTTGTTTGTATCAGATGGTTTTTATACAAATTTTGATGTTTTTAGCCTATTTATAGATTATTTAATTATTAATATAAAATTTTATATAAATTAATTATTAAATGTTAAAAAAAAACAAAAAATAAACAAAGAAAAAAAAGTCTTAAGAAAATAAAAAAAAAAAATGTATATAAAAAAAGTGAATTGACCGGGATTCGAACCCGCGGCCTTAGAGAAAAAAAGTATTTGTGACATAGCGTCTAGACAACTGAGCTATTGAAGCTCACACAAACTCATCGTTATTAGAGGTACATATATAAAAAGTCTTCGTTCATTAGAGAATTGTTTGCTTTTTATTTAAAGACAAATCTTTGTATGTGTTTGTTGTTTGTGTATAAAAGGTGGAGATGAAAGAAAAGAATTTCAACAAATGGATGTGTTTGTTATGCGTAAAATTCTACATACAAATTAAACAAAGGGATTTAACGGTAAAAATTAGAGGTAGTTCTGGTTTTTTGCTAATATCTCAGCCATCTGGCTGATTTTTAATAGCAAACAGAAATGGATCACATTTAACAGAAATAAATAACAATGAAGTCCTCATCATGTCTGGGTTCTTCGGAAAACCCAGTTTAACACACAGACGGACAGACGGACAGACGGACAACGTTAAATCAACTTCGCTCTTCATAAGGACCCAGAATATATATACTTTATAGGGTCTAAGATCAATATTGTAGAAATTACAAACGGAATGACAAACTTATATATACCCTTCCACCTGTGGTGAAGGGTATAAAAATGAAAATACGGCAACAATTTGACAAATAATTTCAGTATGCTGTCGTAAAAATAAAATAGATTCTATTTATAAAAAAGCATTTGTCGTTGGCGATCCAGTTGTGATATATCTCTTACTTTATTTTTTTCTTAGTGTATCTTAATTTAAATAATACATACTATCATTTACGTTGATTATAGTTTTGCTCAGAGAGTGGGAAAACTTACATCTTTTTTTTTAAATTAGTTTTTGTTAGAGCAATTTTTAATTTAACAAACATGTCGTTATGGTGTGAATTTTGTCACTTTTTATTATAATTTTGGATAGTTTATTTACATTGGCAATTTTTGTTTATTACATTGTTTTAAGTCTGTCTTTTTCGTACTTTCAAAATTATTATAAATTTGTTTTGAACATTCTTGTAATTAGAGTTGACCAATTCAATTAGTATATATTACAAACAAACAAAATTTTTTTTTTATATGTAATACTTTGTAATTGTAATATCATCAATAATCAGTAAAGGGGTCTATTGATCAAGAAAAGCTTAATGTTATGAATTCAAAATTAATTTTAAAGTTTTTGTCATCTATGTATTTTTGTTCTTCTGAAAAAATAAGCTTTGGCATTTTCGAAGAAACTTCCTTAGGAAGCTGGAACATTTAGTTCAGTTGAGTCCTCAAAAGATATCGCATTGGTATAAAGTTTATTGAAATAAAAAGTTAAAACCTGGATATATATGAAAAAAGTAGCCTTGTTCAAAATATGTATGCCAGCTTGATGAGGGCTCCCGCAAAAACCCTAATATTTTGGAAATTCTCAAACATGTGTATTTGATTAATTTGTTTAATTTCTGGCATAAAAATCATTAATATTTTAAAAACACTACAGATATAAATTACTTTATAACTGAGTGTTGACCACAAAGAATAAGTAAATCCCCAATTAAACATTACAACGTTCTTCTGAATACAAATTCTTAATATAAAGGCAATTTTTGCGCATATTGACAAAAATTTGTTTATACAGAAAGAAATTCTTAAACTTTTTTATTCGTTTTTTATTATAAATTTTAAATAAAAAATAATGTGTCAAGTATATGTTTATAACACCATCCGACACAAATCCAAAATATTCTAAAAAAGGTAGAAAATAAAATATCCATTTTTCCCAGATCAATACACTTAGCTGTTTAAATGTGTAAATATTATTTTTATAAATATTATTTCGAAAATGAAGAGCTTCAAATATTGAATTCTAAATCGTATTCGATTAAAAATTTGCAGAAAATTTACCCTTTGGAACTTATTCGACCAAACTCACGTTTAAGGAATTCAATTAATTTATTTCATTTGATTTTATCAATCATTGAATTAAATTATTGGGAATTCAATCTCTTCGTTTTATTGATTGGGTGCTTGAGCAATTAGGGAATAACATCGCAATAAGCACTTTTGCTGGAATTAAAGCTAAAATCAAGTGTTATTCAAGTCATGTTTTCCAATTCCAAGCCTTGATTTATACTTTAATTACACATTAATTCAATAGCATATTCCAGCAAAACGGAGACTGGAATTAAAGTCGAACATTACAGTGAGAATATACTTTAATTCAAGCTCTGAATCACAGTTCAACTCAAGTTTAAACAACATAATACTAACACCTGTTTTCCTAACTTCAATTTATTAACATACATAAATTTTTAAAATATTAATTTTGTATATTTAATCTTGATTTTTTTTGACGTCCTATGGGGTTTCCACTAATACTTTCTTATTTTGAAGCGTAGAAATTTATAGAATCTTTCTTCAATAAGAAAAAATGTAAATGTAAGGAAAGAGTTTAGCTCCAAATAATTGTGGCTTACATTTTCTTTAAAATTCATGGAAGAAATTACGATTTTAAAAAAATCTTCACAAGAGAATTGTAAATTTTAATAAATGTTTTATTTAATTTAAAATATTGACAAAAAAACGAAAATCATGATTCAAAATATTTTTATTTGTATAAACTTGATTTTGACTATAAAAAACACTTAAATTAAAGAACAATACAAGCAATATTTAAAGCACTTGAATTTTTAAGTATTCAATGTTTATTGGAATTCAATTTCCTTTATTCGATTTAAAAATAAATTGAAAAATTTACAATTATTTTATTTCAGTAAATTTAACGAGTTCTTACAAATTTAAGAAGAAACCGACAAAAAGCAATTATTTGAGTCACATTAGAAATCATTAATTTGTAATAATAAACCACCAAAAAAAAAATTAAAAAAATAGCCAAAATTTGAAAAAAAAATTGAAAATAAGAAAATCGCTAAAGTTGAGAAAAACATGAAATTGAAGAATTTTTCAAATTAAAAAAAAGCTAAAATTAAAAAAAAATCAATTTGCTGAAGAACGCCTCAATTTAGAAAAAACGCCAAAATCGAAAAGTCTCCAAAATTTAAAAAAATTAAAGAACTAAAAAAATCGGCAAAATTGAAATAAAAAAATACACAAAATCGAGGGAAAAAATCGATCAAATTAAAAAAATCGCCAAAATTTAAAAGAAAATTTATATAAATTAAAAAAAATTGAATATCGCCAAATGAAGCCCTATCTCTCTCTGCAATGAATAGTTCTCGACATAAACGTGATTTAAAAATATTTCCAAGTATTTATTTATTTATTAATTTATTTATTTATTTATTTATTAATTTATTAATTTATTTATTTATTTATTTATTTATTTATTTATTTATTTTATTTATTAATCATTAATACCCTAACCGAGCACTAGCAACAAAGGCCTTCGGCTCGTTTTAGCGAAAACAGACCAGAGCCTCTGGTGGGAATTGAACCCACGACCCCCGAACTGATAAGCTAGCACGCTACCAACTAGCCTACCGGGGCGCTCTATTTCCAAGTAACTTGAGACCTATAGTGCAAAAGTTTTTATTTAGCGCTTTTAGTTTCCGAGATATGGACGATTAAAATTGTATCTAAGGGATTCAACTGGATTTTTTTTTAGATCTTTTATTTTTTTACAATTTGAGTATTTTTTATTTTGGGGAATCTTTAATTTTGGCAATTTTTTTAATTTTAAGGATATTTTAATTAAGCGATTTTTCCGATTTTAGTAATTTTTTTTTTTTAATTTTTGATTATTTTTTATTTTGGTTCTCTTGTATTTGTAAAAGAATTCTCAATTTCCATTAATTAAAACTAATAAAATCGAAAGAAGAAAATCGAATGTCATTCATCGAAACATTATCCAAATGAACACTAAATCGATTGAATTACCAACGGTTAAATTCCTAACAAACTAATTCAGTGATTGAAAAATTGAATGATAAAAAATGAATGAAGTGTCTTAAAATTAAATCGATTAATACCAAATCGAAATTCGAATTCGAAAATCGAATTAAAAAATTGTAGTTTGAGAATTCAAACATTCCATAGCCAATCAGAATTGTAAATCGAATCAAGGATTGATATCTTAAATCACGTGTAGGAACCTAAAAGTAAAATTACTGACGTTATTATAACATGAGTACTCAGTCTACATGAAATGTTCCTTGCCACACAAACACAGATATTATTGGTGCCAAATTTGTCATTTGAAAAGTATTTTAAAGCTATTTTTCAAAAATATTTTTCAGAGTATCAGTCAGTACAAAAATAAGAAATAAATATTAATTCGCAGTTTGAACGGTTAAATGAATTGATCGGGAAAAAGTTAAAAGCACGGTTAGTTTTTCCCATGCGTGTAAATAAAAGTTGAAGTTTGTCGAACAGTGTATAAACTGGTATTTTTGAACTTATTGGAGTACGATGATGATGATGATGATGACTTTTAATTATTTTGTTTGAGTCACGACAAATTAATCGTATATACACATACATATGTTGGTAATTAATTCAGTTTGAATGATTTTGTTTTTCTTTGTATGTAATATGAGGTGAAGATGATGTTTGTAACACTCCTACACAGAGAGAATTTTCTTCGATGAGTTTTAAAGAAATAAAGTGTTCTTCACTAAGTGAATGAAAAAATTTCCAATATTTAATAAAAAAAGCTTTCTAAATTTTAACAAAACTAATTCTTAATAGAACTTAAGTGTATACAATTTTTTATAAATAAAATGGAATTTTTATAAAATTTTATTAACTGAATCAATGTACAAACTCCAGCGAAATTTTATTGATTTATTAATTTGATGCAGAATTAATTCTCTTAGTTTAGAGAATTTTTAGAAATTTGGCAGAGTTCAAATTTGTTAACAATATTCAGATTCCATAGATTATTCTAAAATTGTTGTCAAAATATAAAAAAAAAATCGTTAAAATCTCGTTATTGGCTCAAACCCATTTAAATCATATTTGTTGTATTTTTTTTATCTATATCTATAACTGCTTGTTAAAAAACGGCTCTCCCTACTTATCTGACTTTTCTTTATTTTTTGTCAACAAATACAAATTGAACATTTGGGGGCCGCCTTTGTACGAAAGCTGTTTTCGTATATGGACTTTGCGGGAACACGAAATAGAGCAATTATATTGTTTGAACTGCTCTACCTTTACTTACAAACGCATAATTCATTTGTTAGCTATTGTTGTTTTTTCAAATTAAAAATACAAAAATTTCAAATATTTTTGTTTACATTAAAAAGAGAAAAGCCAATAATTTCTAAGACTTGGCAGCATTTTTATACATTCTTAATTTTTAAGTAGCTATATTTATAACTACTTAGCAAGTCTATATCTACTTCAATTTGTATGGAATATTTATATAAAATTCAAAAAAACAAAATCATCAAAATCAAAACGTTGACTAGCTGAAATTTTTAATTTATCCAAATTTTTTCAAAATTAAATTCTTTTATTTGTTCTCTTAATTCGAATTTGCTTGAATAATAAAGTTTAAAAAAAAAAAAAATTTACACTCAATTTCAAGAAATATTTTGTATTTTTTTGTTAAAAAAATTACCATGTTGAAATTTTAAAATCAATTTGTGGCAACCCTAAAATGGTAATTTTAATTTTTTTTTAGTTTGTGGTTGTAGCTTATATTTTATGCCAACTAATGTTTTTACTGCGCTATTACATACGGGTCCGAATATATCGGTTCTAGAAGTTGTGCCTTCATTTTACTACGCTGGGCTAATAAGGGTTAAGTGGAAGTAGTAAAAATGTTGGTAAAATTTTTGTATACGCTTATTGGAAATCGATTTACTAAAATCAACAAATTTTATTACTATTTACTAGTTAGTGTATTAATTTGTATTATATATTAATAATTTATTAAATTCCAATTTAAAATCTAAAATATATATATAAAAAAAAAATAACTTGAACATTTTTTCAAATATTTTTTAATTAAATTCTAAACCCTTTTGGCAATTTAGTTTAGAATTGATTTAGCCACCTCGCTTCAACTTTTTCTTTATATTTTAGATTATAAAAATTTTTAATAAAAAAAAATTAATCTCAATTATAAAAAAACAATTAGTAAAGATTTTTACTAATTTTTGCAACTCTATTTTGAAAAATTAATAAAATGTTTTGCTAAAATTAACAAGAAAAATTAGTAAACAAATTTTTTAATTTCTAAATTGAGAATTGAAAGAATTATTACAAAAAAAATTATTTTATACTAAAAATTTGTACAAAAACTGTAAAGTGGAATATACGTTAATAAGTTTTTATTTGAGTGTAGACGAAATTTTTATCCATTTTCCTTTATCTCTTTTTGTTTTCAAGATATGAGCCATTTTCAAAAATTTGAAGATAACCAAACTCACAAAAAAAAGTCTGTAATGGTAACTGAAAATTTTGTTGTTATTAAGGGAAATTTTGCTAATTTGAGCCCAGCGGTATTTTTTTTTTGCTAATTTTAGCAACACGTATCTGTACAATGAAATTTGTAGAAAAAATTAGCTGCCGCTACTTTATTTTAGTTAACGTTTTGTAAAGTGGAATTTGAAATCTCCTTGCTAAAATCAGCAGTCAACATCACTTTGCTTCGACGTCGACATCACTTCGACACCAAATTGGTATTCTAAAACAGTGTTGTAACGACGTCGACAGTTTATCGATTTAAACAAAAACACATCTCTAAAAATTCAGTTGGCAGATTTATTTTGATTATTATTTTTGCGAAAGAAATGTTTTTTTTGTGTAATTTAAATTCTGATTCGAGTGATGAAGAAAATAAAGAAAATCTAGTATTGGAAAGAAGACTTCTCATACAGAAATCCAGTATCTTTAATCTGCCGGATAACAAGTGAGTAGCAAAATCAAAGTTTGTTACTTTAAAGAATGTTAATCTTCTAATTTTTTAAAAGGTTTGAAAGTTACTTTCGGCTGAATAAAACAGATGTGCTGGAAACAATAGCACCTAATTTGAAAACCGGAATCAAGTCCACATTTATTTCCAAAACAATAAAGTTGGCAGCTGCATTAAGATTTTTAGCCCAGGAGTCGTACCAGCTCAGTGTTGGAAACGACTTTAACTTAGGGTTCAGCTGTTTCTAAAACTGTAGAAGATTTGCCACAGCTTCCTCCAGCGGGCTCAATATAAATTGCTTGAATCTTCCGCCACCTGTAGCATTACACTCGGCTTTGTTGGCTACCATTTTCTTTTTAACTTTAAATTTTAAGTCTCGCTAAATCTATAAATAAATTTTGTTATATTTTTATAATGCACTTTATATGATCATGCTTTCTTTACCTTCTGCCATCCATCTCACATTATTCTCGGTGGGCCAAGTGCATTTAATAAATTTGATATTTCTTTCCATTTTTTCCGTTTTTTTTTTCAGTCATTACTTTTCCTCAAGTCGTTACTAAAAATTGTGTCGACAAAATCAGAGTCGTTTCAAGACAATATAGGCGTCATATTTTCTTACAGAATACCAAATACTTGTCGACTGTTATCGATTATTTTCGATAACGACAACGGGAATACCAATTTCAAAAAAAATCCCAAGACGACATTGTCTTGTGTCGATGACGACAACTAGAATAAGGGTGATTATTAATATTAGTACAAAATTTCAAATTTATTTTTTTTATCGAGGATCAAAATTTTTTATTTTATTTTTTTTTTCTTTTCAAAAAATAGCTTAGAAAAGATTAAAAAAAATGAAAGGCTTAAAAGTTTTAAAAACAAACGAATTTATCATGTTGTTTTTAAAATTAGTACTAAAACAGTAAAGTGGGATTGAAAACCGTTTACAAATTTTCTTACTAACTTTGTTTTCTGAGTGCAGCAAAAAATTTGTAATAATGCCAATAATGACCAACCTACTGTGCACTGCATTACTTCTAAAGCGAAAATAATACACTCACCAAAAAAGTCTGTAATGGTAACTGGAAATTTTCCTGTTATTAAGGGAAGTTTTGCTAATTTGAGCCCAGCGGTATTTTTTACTAATCTTAGCAACACATGTCTGCTGACGTGAAGTACATTGAAATTAGTAGAAAACTTAGTAGCCGCTACTAAATCTTAGTAAATTTTTTGTTAAGTGGAATTTAAAATCTGTTTGCTAAAATCAGCAAAAAATATATTACTAAATATTATTAATGTTAGTACAAAATTTTGAATTTATTTTTTTTTTATCGAGCATCAAAATTTTTTCATTTTATTTATTTATATATTTATTTTTTTCAAAATTGTTAAAACATAAACGAGTTTATCATTTTGTTTTAATTTGGTAATTTCTGTTTTGAAAAATATTTTAGTTAATTTTTTTTACTTTAACGTCAAATTTTAATTGTTTTTAGGGCTGATTTTTAGAACTAAAAAAACTTTTTAGTGTTATTTTAAGTGGGTGTCCTATTTTTAGACATGAGTCCGTATACTCACTTCCGATCATTTCTTAATATATGTAACATTTTAAGGCAATTTAAGTTTGTAAGTGTAAGTTTTAATTAGAAATAACATTTTCTTCAATATCCATTTTTTTTAAATTAGTAATTTTTTTTGCTAATTTTAGCAAATCAGGTTTTCAAAAATTTCTAAAATGATTTCTAAACTTAGCAACAAAAATTTGTAAAATGTATATAGCAAAAAGATTTGCTAAATTATAATTTTTTTACTAAAAATCAGTACAAAAATAGTAAAGTGGGATTGAAAACCGTTTACAAATTTTTCTACTAACTTTTTTTCTGAGTGTATGATTTTAATAATGTGTTATACAGCATGCATTACTTTCAAAGTGAAAATAATGAGTTACTAGTAATGTGTTTTAAGTAGTATTTGGCAGTTAAATTTATTTTTGGTTTTGATATTTTTTTTTCAAATTGTTAACAAAAATCAGTTTTAATGATATGAATTGGAACCACTTATTTTTTTCTTACCTATAACTAGTTATTTTAATCTTACCATTAATTCGTTATTTTACTCCCTACTCTAAAACCCATTATTTGGTAAGGTTTTTTTTCCGGGGAATATAAAAATATCGCCATCTTTAAAACTTCGTTAGCGACGTCTATCGAGTAAAGCAGAAATCTGAAAATATAAATTTAACCATAAATTATGTAAAATTTAATGAATGCGTTATTAAAAATAAATTATTTTGAAAATAAACGCCCAAAATTAGTTAAAACATTGAAGATTTTTGGTATTAAATTAGTGTTTCAACGAAAAATTTGTAAAAAATTAGTCAATTCGATGTGACAGATCTAAGCTTTTTTACCCAATATATTGGCAACAAAACTTTTTGTGTGTTATATTACGTTCTAAGTAAGTTTTTGTATAAAACTAGTTTTTGCTTGTTTTTTATAAGTGTTTTGACTAGCTTGGAGCCAAAAATAGGTAGTTTTTGCTCAGTCTAAATAAATTATAAGATACTCGTATGTTGAAAAAATATGAAAATATTTAAATTGATAGCTTACTCAAATGAAGCAATTAAAAACAATATCAATAATTTTCCTTTTCTATTCACTAAATTTAAATTTTGATGTTTAACGAATCCATCGATTTCCATCACATACCAAATAGTTCTATTTAATTGTGCTCAACTGTTACTGAAAGCCTTTTAAAATTTATTCCATAACATATTGTTCTAATATAATGTAATTTAAATCTGATAATTATTGTTAATCTTTTAACGTTCCTTTTTTGCAATTCTTTGAAATAATCAAATAATTCTTAAAACAACTATAATACATATTCACGTTATTATTACTCATACAATATGTATAAGAGATCTTAATTGATATACACTCGTAAACGTATATTTATTACCATAAAATCGATCAAAAATAAAGCACTACTAAACTTGTTTATTTGTTTTATTTAGTTTATCGTTTTTTAACATATTCTATTTGTTTAAAAGTTTAGCGCTATTTAAATTTCGTCTTTTGTGGTTTTATTTTTTTTTTTAGCATATGATAGTCATACAAATTATATATTATTATAAGGCATTCACATATATGACGTCAAAAAATCAAAACATGCAAAGTAAACACTATTTAATCTACTAGCCAGGTTTAAACAAGCCAGCAACACTTTGGTAATATGCATTATCTTGTAATGATAACTTGTGATCTTTTTTGTTATTTTAAAACATGATATAATGACTTACCGATCATTAATTACATATTGCATGATTTTTTAACGTAAAATATTAACTAAAATAATTTTGAAATTTTTGTTTTTCATATACATTACTTTTTGTTTGTTAGTAAGAGAAAGGGTAAGTAGTACATGCAAATAAAACATTAGGAAAATAATTATAAAGACTATGTATTCCTTACTTTACAGTTTTTCTACTAATTTTTAGTACATAATAATTTTATTTAGTAAGAATTCTTTTTACTCTCAATTTACAAAATTGTTTACTAATTTTCGTTGCTGATTTTAGAAAAATTCTTTACTAGTTCTTTTAAAACCGTGTTGCTAAAATTAGCAAAAATTTGTATTATTTTTTTTTCCATAATAAAGAAAATGCTAATGGAAATTGAAAATGAATATGAATTAAAATTAATATACTAATTTTTAGTACAAATAGATTTCTATTAAAGGTTTAATAAAATTTACTAAAGGTATTAGTAATGCTTACTACGATGTAATGTAATGAATGTATCCCTTTGGCTGAATATTACTTTATTCATGATTTGTTTAATTGTGTTTTTTGCTGGGAAATTAATTGCGTAGATTAAATGCAAACATACTCATTAAATATTGCCACCTATTATGTAATTGTTTCCCAGAATCGAAAATAACATTATTTTCCTTTAGGGAAATGAGACGCAACTGTTGAAAATAATCACCCTTATTCTAGTTGTCGTTATCAATGTCGTCGTCGTTTTTGAGTCAACATCACTTTGCTTCGACGTCGACATCACTTCGACACCAAATTGGTATTCTAAAACAGTGTTGTAACGACGTCGACAGTTTATCGATTTAAACAAAAAAACATCTCTAAAAATTGAGTCGGCAGATTTATTTTGTTTATTATTTTTCCGAAAAAATGTTTTTTATGTGTAATCTAAATTCTGATACCAGTGATGAAGAAAATAAAGAAAATCTAGTATTGGAAAAAAGACTTCTCATACAGAAATCCAATATCTTTAATCTGCCGGATAACAAGTGAGTAGCAAAATCAAAGTCTGTTACTTTAAAGAATGTTAATCTTCTAATTTTTTAAAAGGTTTGAAAGTTACTTTCGGCTGAATAAAACAGCCTTCAAAGATGTGCTGGAAACAATAGCACCTAATTTGAAAACCGGAATCAAGTCCACATTTATTTCCAAAACAATAAAGTTCGCAGCTACATTAAAATTTTTGGCCCAGGGGTCGTACCAGCTCAGTGTTGGAAACGACTTTAACTTAGCGTTCAGCTGTTTCTGAAACTGTAGAAGATTTACCACAGCTTCCTCCAGCGGGCTCAATATAAATTGCTTGAATCTTCCGCCACCTGTAGCATTACACTCGGCTTTGTTGGCTACCATTTTCTTTTTAACTTTAAATTTTAAGTCTCGCCAAACCTATAAATAAATTTTGTTATATTTTTATAATGCACTTAATATGATCATGCTTTCTATACCTTCTGCCTTCCTTCTCACATTATTCTCGGTGGGCCAAGTGCATTTAATAAATTTGATATTTCTTCCCATTTTTTCCGTTTTTTTTCAGTCATTACTTTTCCTCAAGTCGTTACTAAAAATTGTGTCGACAAAATCAGAGTCGTTTCAAGACAATATCGTCGTCACATTTTCTTACAGAATACCAAATACTTGTCGGCAGTTATCGATTATTTTCGATAACGACAACGGGAATACCAATTTCAAAAAAAAAAAAATCCCAAGACAACATTGTCTTGTGTCGATGACGACAACTAGAATAAGGGTGAATATTTTACGAAATTTCGACTAATTTGTAAAATTCAGTATTTTTTTTTTGTTAAACCTACATGATGTTTCTTGTACAGTGTGTCGTATGAAAATCATTTTCTCTCATGATTGGCAAGCATACTCACCAAAAAAGTCTGTAATGGCAACTGAAAATTTTGTTGTTATTACGGGAAATTTTGCTAATTTGAGCCCAGCGGTATTTTTTGCTAATCTTAGCAACAGATGTCTGCTGACGGTACTACACGTGAAATTAGTAGAAAAATTAGTAGCCGCTACTAAATTTTAGTATACTTTTTGTAAAGTGGAATTTAAAATCTGTTTGCTAAAATCAGCAAAAAAAATTACAAATATTTAGTACAAAATCTTAAAATTATTTTTTTTTTATCGAGCATCAAAATTATTTTGTTTTATTGATGTTTTTCAAAAAATATTTAAAAAAAAAGTAAAAAAAATCAAAGGTTTAAAAATCTTAAAAATTGTTAAAACATAAACGAATTATTCATTTTGTTTTTATTTTTTTTTTTACTTTTAAGGTCAAATTTTAATTTTAATTTTAGGGCTGATTTTTAGAACTAAAAAAAACTTTTTAATGCTATTTTAAGTGGATGTCCTATTTTCAGACATGAGTCGATATATTCACTTCCGATTCCTTTTTTCAATCTATATAACATTTTAAGGCAATTTAAGAGGTGTAAGTTTTAATTAGAAATAACATTTCCTTGAATATCCACTTTTTTAAAATTAGTAAATTTTTCTGCTAACTTTTTTTTCTGAGTGCAATAACTTTTCATTATAAGGTCAGTTGTCTGAAAATTTTAAAGCTGCGATTCCAATGGTGACATGTGTCTTCTTATATCACAGACTTTAATCCATAATAATACATCATAAATTAGTGTTTCGGTATTTAACCGTTATTTTAACGGTAGTTTAATATATTTAAAATTTAACAGGAAAAATAACTCAATAAAACCGGTTATACAAAGAGAAACATGCCTTAAAGTTAATCGACATTTTAAAAATTTTTATATCGGTCTTGACGTCGCTGCGGTAGCCAACTACCGTTATTACACAGTGCAGCATTTTTAAGGTCATCGTGTGGTTCCTCCTTCATACCCGTTTTTTTTTTAAGTATATATCGAAACTAAAAAAAACCTGCAAAGGACTTGGCCAGATTACATCGAATTTTTTTTTTATGGACACCCTAAGTTTTTGTACCCAAACACGATTTTTTAAAAAAGGAAAATTTTTATGGAATCCATATATCATAAACCGTTCGGAATTTTGTTTTTATGTCTTTGGCAAAGTTGTAGATCCAAACCAAAGCAAAAAAATTCTCATATGGACCGACCCAAAAAAATTGCATCCACTGCATCAAAAATGCAAAAAATTGGGAAAAAATGCAATTTTTTCATGATTTTTTCATGATTTTGTCCTGAAATGGCTTAAATACTGGGAATTTAAGAAATCTTTCTTCAGCTAAATTATATCTAACAACAATATAAACAACTCTCTAGTACATGTCATCTTAATACGAACATTCCTTAACCCTAGAAAGCACATCTTTTTGCTCACACTTATTTTGCATAGGCAATGTTTGTCGTTTCGACAAAGAAAGACTATATAGGTTAATGCCGTTTTTGTTGTTACTTGTTTTCAAATTTACTATTTAAACATTTGATTGTTGTAATGCTGATATGTTTTTGAAAAAATGAATATATTTATTTTATTAATAAAAAGTAATTATTTTATAACGCAATTAACAATTTCATAATTTTTTTTTTTATTTTTTGTTTAAGTTTTTTTGTTTATTTATACAAATGCAAAACATGTGTATTATTAACTGCCGATGATTTTATTCTGCTACGATTTTACCCGAAAAAAGTATAGTAACTTTAGGTAAAATGAGAAACACAATTACTTTCTTATCACGCTCTCATTTACCGAATTTTTGTTAATAAAAACGCTTTTTGGTAAGATTTTGGTAACGACAAACATTGGCTATCCAAAATAAGTGTGTGCAAAGAGATGTGCTTTCTAGGGTTAAGGAATGTTCGTATTAAGATGACATGTACTAGAGAGTTGTTTATATTGTTGTTAGATATAATTTAGCTTAAGAAAGATTTCTTAAATTCCCAGTATTTAAGCCATTTCAGGACAAAATCATGAAAAAATCATGAAAAAATAGCATTTTTTCCCAATTTTTCGCAATTTTGATGCAGTGGATGCAATTTTTTTGGGTCGGTCCATATGAGAATTTTTTTGCTTTGGTTTGGATCTACAACTTTGCCAAAGACATAAAAACAAAATTCCGAACGGTTTATGATATATGGATTCCATAAAAATTTTCCTTTTTTAAAAAAATCATGTTTGGGTGCAAAAACTTAGGGTGTCCATAAAAAAAAATTTCGATGTAATCTGGCCAAGTCCGTTGCGGATTTTTTTTAGTTTCGATATACACTTCAAAAAAAACCGGGTACGAAAGAGGAACCAATTTATGTGTTGCACTGTGTTATCAAAATGTATTGAACCGCCGCATAAATTAGAGTAAAACTCATGTGAGACATATTCTGATATATCAACATTAGGGTGAATCAAATTCTAGTGTATTCAAAAGTTAAAAAAGTTGACTTTCGAAAAAAAACAGCTTGGGAAACGAAAAAAAAATTAAAAAATAGTTTCCTCGCGTTAATATGACATGACTTACATAATGAGTCCGACAACTCCTTTTAAAGAAAAACCAAAGAATCAAATTTTAAAGGTATATTATTGATAAAGGGGGAACTTGGGGTAATTTGGCAACAGTTTTAATCAATACTTATGTATGTGCTAATGTTTATTTTTTTTGTAATTTTTTTGAGAATACACTCAGACAAAAAAGTTAGTAGACAAATTTGTAAACGGTTTTCAATCCCAATATACTGATTTTTCGTAAAAACATTATTATTTAGTAAATTTTATTGCTATTTACATTTTACAAATTTTAGAATTTTTCCAGAATATTAACAAATTTTTCTTGCTAATTTCAGAAATCATTTTACAAATTTTTGATAACCGATTTTCTAAAATTAGCAAAAAAAAAAAAAATTTACTAATTTTACAAAAGTGGATATTGAAGAAAATTTTATTTCTAACAATTAAACCTTATACACTCAGAAAAAAAGTTAGTAAAAAAATTTGTAAACGGTTTTCAATCCCACTTTACAATTTATGTACTGATTTTGAGTAAAAAAAAAATTTATTTTAGTATTAAAATGTTTTTGCTATTTACATTTTACAAATTACCGAATTTTTGCAGAATATTTACAAATTTTAAGTTGCTTATTTCAAAAATCATTTTACAAAATTTTAAAAACTAATTTGCTAAAATTAACAAAAGAAAAAACTACTAATTTTAAAAAAGTGGATATTGAAGGATATGTATTTCTAATTAAAACTTACACCTCCCCACTTAAATTGCCTTAAAATGTTACATAGATTAAAAAAGGGATCGAAAAGAATATACCGACTCATGTCTAAAAATAGCATATCCACTTAAAATAACACTAAAAAGTTTTTTTGGTTCTAAAAATCAGCCCTAAAAATAATTAAAATTTAACCTTAAGAGTAAAAATATTTACTAAAATATTTTCGAAAAGAAATTAAAACAAAATGATAAATTCGTTTATGTTAAAAATGCTTTAAATTTTTTTTTTAATTTTGTATAAAATATTTTTTGAAAAAAATAAATATAATAAATAAATTTTAATGCTCGATAAAAAAAATTTGAAATTTTCTACTAATATTAAAACAAAATGATAAATTCGTTTATGTTAAAAATGCTTTAAATTTTTTTTTAATTTTGTATAAAATATTTTTTGTAAAAAATAAATAAAATAAATAAATTTTAATGCTCGATTAAAAAAAAAAATTGAAATTTTCTACTAATATTAATAATATTTAGTATTTTCGTTTGCTGATTTTAGCAAACAGATTTGACTTTCCACTTTACAAAGTAGTGGCAGCTAATTTTTCTACAAATTTCATTGTACTACACGTCAGCAGACATGTGTTGCTAAGATTAGCAAAAAAATACTGCTGGGCTCAAATTAGCGAAATTTCCCGTAATAACAGCAACATTTTCAGTTGACATTACAGACTTTTTTTGGTGGTAAAATTTGTTTAATATGCAAAAACTTGTAATACAAAAATTCCGATTTCCTACATTACCCCCCCTTCTCAGTATAGACCCCTACATAATATGAATTTAGGCGAAAGAAAATGTAACTTTGTCATGGCGTTTTCATAGAATTTAAAAAAAAAGAAATGTTTTTGACTTGAAAAATTATATTTTAATTTGGAAATTTGATTTTACATTTTGTAATTTTTCCATCGAGAAAGTTTTCGCATGCAGCGTGGCAATTGAAACACAACCGAAATGAAATGATACAAATTGTAATTTTTATCACACGACCGTTGTTACTACGTTTTGTGTGAAGACTTTCTGTCAGATAAGCTTTTTCCCTCCGTTCCATCCGAGAAAAAGTGTTGTGTAAGCATTTTATGTAAAAGGTTTTTCATTTCAAATGGCAAAATTTCTCACAATTTAAAACGATGCGAGATTTGTGTACTTTACGTTTATTTTGGTGACCAAAAACTACAAATTTGTTTAAAATAAAGTTTAGGGACATCTAACTGAATGATTCGAAACTTCTACCACTGATAGAACTCTTTTTTTGGGAGTCCGGGAGTATAGTTTTTTCCCCCCCGCTGAAGTTGTATTTCGGAAGTTATTTATTTCAACGCAAAGTTTTATGTTCATTGACGTTCGGATTGAAACAGCATGTACATCATTAGAAAGGTAATTAAAATATCTTTTATATGATCAATTAAGGAATTTTACAAAATTTTGCTTAGGGCGGGGGTAGACAAGTTGTGGAAAGATGAAAAGTTTCAGACAAACAACAATTGATCTAAGACTTGCCTTTTCCATTTGAAAACCTGTTTTTTTTTTAAATTTCAATTCATTTTACAGAAAATATTTCTTTATTCTTTTAAAATTTAGTTTCGCAAAAAATTCGAATCGAAATGTTCATCTTTTCAAATAAAAAGATCACGTCGAAGATCAATTCCTACTTCGCTATAAAACTTTCTGAAAATATTTTTTCCAAATATAATCAACGATAATGTATGTACTTCTATCAATTTGGTGATAAGTCCTGGTATACAAAATAAAATATAATGAGAGAGCACGGTTTTTTCATAATGGAATTATCACTCAGTATTGTCAGTACTGCCCAGCAAAAACACACCTTACCAAATAATGAGTCTAGTAATCTAAACTCAAAGGTTTTCACGTATTACCCTTTATATTATAATTCTAACTTTTTTTAATATGGGATGTCCCAAAAGGTAAGGTGTTCTGCTTACGTGCAAGCTTACGAAAAATAAAGAATAATGGGTTACGCGTATGCATATTAATAAATAATTACTAATAACCAATAATAATTATATTTTTCTGTAAGAAATTGAGTTACACATTATTTTTTAACTTCTGGTAACCAATTATAATGTAACTTTGAGTAAACGACAAGGTAATGCCATGCAGTCTTGTGAATCCCAATTTCTAATCCGCTTTTCTTCCAAAAGGAAATATATAAATTAACCCTTTGACGGCCAATGCTTGATAAATGTCCCATTTTTAGTTTTTGGCGTATTTGGCCCAATTTTTAATTGATTTGTATCGACAGATAATAGTTGTTGCTTTCACACAATACCAACCATTTGGATCAACATGGTCTCAGAAGCAATAGGATCACCACTTATACACAAAAAAAGTATATATTTTTGCATAATTTTTGGTACACTTTTTTCGAATCCAACACAGGGGATCAAAATTTTAGCAAGACATGGTCCATTCCTTTAACTTTTAGAAATATCGAGATATTTAGAATTGGTTCACTTCATTTATTAACAGGATACTGATACGATTTGGGACATATGTATGTATCCCATGGTCGTCAAAGGTCAAAAAAAGGAAGTTTTTTTCTCAGTTTTAAAAGTTTTTTATTCGCATTGAAATTCAAGTAATTTTTATTTCTTTTGATTTTTATAGATTTTTTTCCTCATTTAAAATTTGTTGTCCAAAATTTTTAATCTCTTTACAATTTTGAAAAATTTTTTGAAAATGATATTTCGGAACAACTCAATTAAAATTCAATTTTTGCCCCAAAATATTTTAAAATGTTTGTCATATTCGTGATCTGAATACCAAAATTAACTATATAAGATGTGTCATAACACAAATAAGTTAAAATAAATTAATTCGACACTACTCTTAACTAGTTTTCACTAGTTCCTTTTCACTTAATTCATAAATTAATAAAATACACACTAATAAATATAGTTATTTTAACTATTAACAATGACTGATTATTATTTATATTAAAATAATAGAAAAGGTAAGCCATTACAGGTAACTTATTATTATTTAATTCAAAATAATAAAATAAATTATATATTATAGGTAATACATTATTTTTATTTTGAAAATAATGCTGAATGTAAGGAGTACTCATTACAAAGTAATGTATAAAGTAATGATATGTCATTACCATGTTTTTGCTGGGTGCTTTCTGCAATTTGACGAACGATTTTAAATTAGTTACATTTTTTTATTTATTTTTACATCTTTCTACATATTTTAGACAATAATTTGTTTAAGAAAAAAAAAATAGCTATTGTTTTCTTGTGAAATTCTGAATGAATCAAACAATCTACTACGTTTTTGTATTAAATGTACTGCAAAAATAGAAAAAGAATCTGAAAGTTGTTGCAATGTAATTGACACATTTTCTTTTTATTGGGATAATTGGACTTCAGAGGAAATATATTTCTATTTCTAAGATTTTTCTCTTAAAAAAAAAACAAAACCAAAAGTTGTTAACTAGACTTATAAGATGTAAACATAATTTAAAGTAATCACATAAAATTAAAATTTATGCCATTTACACCACAAAATTATTCTATCAACAAAATTACCTTCAATTGAATATACAATGACAATTTGATAGAAAAATTCACAGGATTCCAAGACAATCTAATAAAAATTTGTGCGTAATTTTGTGTTATACTTATTTTTATTTTTGCAGTATTTATTTATTTACATAATATTAAAAAGGTGAAATTAATATACTAAACGAAAGTAATCTTTCAATTAAGACGTTTAAACTAGAAATATATTTTAAAGGTGACCATTTCTATTGTCTTTATAACTGGAAATTTTTGTCGCAAGTAGGTTATTACTTATTTTTAGTGGCATTCCATATCATATGAAATTTATATCGATTTATATGAGCATTAGAGTCTTTTAAAAATCAGATATGGTCAACTTAAAAGTGCCTTATTGTATTAAATTATAAGAACATAATAATCAATTGTATTCATTTTGAAAAACATACCAATAAAACTAACAGTTTTGAATTCATTAGCAAAGCAGTCGCGGTATACATAGCTTTTCAAAATAAAGTCAATAAACTTTGTTCTAAACATGAAGGTTAATAATATTAATTGAACTTTCTTTTTACTAATAAATGCATATAAAATATTTTATAAAAACTTTTCCGAATTAATCAAAAACTCGTTTTTAAAAATTTAATTATTTCCAGAATTAATATTCAAAATTTACAATTCACAAATATCTGTATCAATTAATTAATTACAAAATTTTTACGAAATTATTTCTTTCGGTGCTGTTTTATCTTTAATATCAATTTTTTATATCTGATATCTCTTTATGTCAATATTGTATACAAAGCGCAGGTTGGTAATCGGATTCGGGTTCACTTATTACAACTTAAGCCGTCTTATTACACCAGTGATCGGCACTCATGTTAACAAATCTCACAGCTAAGAGCACAAAAAATACAATTATTTCATTCAGTAGTACGCTAACTTTCAACAAAGCAAGTATATGCCGCTTTGTTAAAGAAATAAAGTACACTTTAAAATTTTTTTTTTTTTTTAAGTATTTTTTTATTGTAGGTATTTATTTTGTTTTTCGTTTACATTTTAAATAATAAATGTGGAACGTTGAGTGGAAGAATTTTTTTTTTATTTTCTTGAAATATATTAAATGAGGCAGAGTGCCTTGTATGCAATCAAAAAATTATAATTATCATTATTATGAATTATTTTTATTTTTTATAATAAAGAAAACCAAAAACATGAACTATTTTAATTCAATGAATACGGATATTCTCTTATCGATTAATTCATTTATTTATTTATTCATTCATTTATTTAGAAAGATAAAATAATTTCTTGCGGTGTAAAACACCAATACATTCATATCCTCTCTTTCTGCCGACCACTGAATTACACTCACCAAAAACAAGTCTGTAACGACGACTGAAAATTTTGCGGCTATTACGGGAAATTTTGCTAATTAGAACACAGCGGTATTTTTTTTTTTTGCTAATCCTAGCAACACATGTCTGCTGATGTGTAGTAAGCCGCAACAAAATTTTAATAAACTATTTGTAAAGTGGAATTTTAATTTAGTTTGTTAAATCAGCAAAAAAATAAAAAAAATACTATATATTATAAATATTAGTACAATCAAATAAGTATAAAAAATTAGTAAGCGCTACTAAGTTTTAGTAACAGCAATTAAAAATAGATCTGCTAAAATCAGCAAAAAATTTTACTAAATATTAGTGAAATGGAAATAGCAGGAAAGTTAATAACCGCTACTAAGGTTTGGTAAAATAATGTACTTATGTTAATAAAATAAATTATCTCGAATAATTATAAATTTATGATAAATATTATCGAACTAAACTAAATGAATTGTAAAATATAATTTATAAAAAAATATTATTAAAATGCCCAAATTAACTCAATTATATTTAGATGCACTTGTTACACTTTAAAGCTGCTAATTTCTTTTGAAATTGCCTTACAAATTAATATTTCTTTTTTATCAAGCATCTTTTTTTTATTTTTTTTACAAAACATTTTAAACTGATTTTTAGAACTAATTTTTTTTTTGCTTATTTTAGCAAAACGGTTTTCAAAAATTTGTAAAATAATTTCTGAAATTAGCAACAAAAATTTGTAAATATTCTGTAATTTGTAAAATGTTAATAGGAAAAAAATTTACTAAAAAATATTTTTTTTACTAAAAATCTGTACAAAATAGTAAAGTGGGATTAAAAACCGTTTACAAATTTTTCCACTAACTATTTTTTCTAAGTGTACATTTAATCGAATCTTTTCTACAAATAAATAAAACCCCGGTATTTAACCTCTTTCTTAATTATACCCTCCACCATACACTCAGAAAAAAAATTAGTAGAAAAATTTGTAAACGGTTTTCAATTCCACTTTACTATTTTTGTACTGATTTTTAGTAAAAAAATTATTATTTAGCAAATCATTTTGCTATTTACATTTTACAAATTATAAACTATTTACAAATTTTTGTTGCTAATTTCAGAAATCATTTTACACATTTTTGAAAACCGATTTGCTAAAATTAGCAAAACAATTTACTAATTTTAAAAAAGTGGATATTGAAGGAAATGTTATTTTTAATAAAAACTTACACCTACAAACTTAAATTGCCCTTAAATGTTACATAGATTAAAAACTGGAATCGGAAGTGAATATACCAACTCATGTCTAAAAATAGGACATGCACTTAAAATAGCACTAAAAAGTTTTTTATGTTCTGAAAATCAGTAAAAAAAGTTGACTAAAATATTTTTCAAAGCAGAAATCACCAAATTAAAACAAAATCATAAATTCGTTTATGTTTTAAAAATTTTTAAGATTTTTAAGCCATTGATTTTTTTTTTATTTTTTATAAAATACTTTTGGAAAATAAATAATCTTAAAAAAATGTTGATGCTCGATGAAAAAAATAAATTTGAAATTTTGTACTAATATCAATAATATTAAGTAATTTTTTTTTTGCTGATTTTAAACAGATTTTAAATTCCACTTTATAAAATGTTTACTTAAATTTAGTAGTGGCTACTGATTTTTGTACTAATTTCATTGTACAACACGTCAGCAGACATGTGTTGCTCAAATTAGCAAAATTTCCCGTAATAACAGCAAAACTTTCTGTTGCTATTACAGACTTTTTTTGGTGAGTGTATATGGTGAAATAAAATAAATTATTTTCTCTTATTTTTTAACCAGTCGCTTAGAATTGAATAATATTTTATATTTATCTCAAATATTTTTCACTGCTAAAATTTTTTTTAGCATCCAAAAAAATGTTTAATCTCAAAAATTTGTTTTCACCTCCATAGTTACATTTCTAAGGATTTTTTTACACTATTTGTATTACAAACAGTGAAAATATATTTTTTAGGACCTTGTTGGAGGATATTCAAAGATTTGGTCAAATTTTAGCATTTTTTTTTTCTGATTTTTTAAACATTTTTTCTTAACCGAATATTGTTATTGATTCATCACAATTATTAGTACGATTATATTGGGACAGATGGTGTAAAATGTCTTATATGCGTATGAGGTTTTAATCAATTGAAATGTTTATTTTTATTAATTATTTTAAATAGTAAGTTAAGGTGATATTGTTTAATTACGTTTACTAATTTTAATTACCCTGAATATGATAGATTATGCAGTTTAGAAAGATGTAATATTTATAATAATTTTAGTGCACCAGTAAAAAAAAATACCTGACCCAGAAGCTATAAAGCAGCACTCACCGAATACGTTCAAATTGAAGTGCAAAATGCATTTTTTAACATTTGCTTGTTATATGTAGGAGAGAAGGTGTTTTTACTCGTATAAATGCTCATTTTTTAGTCTTTACGTAATGTGACGTCAGGAATCAGCTGATTCAATCAAACTGAATTATTTAAAAAGAGACAACCATATGGAGATACCTCACGTTACCTAAGACTACCCAGCAAACCTTTGGTAATGGGTGCGATATTCTCATGCGTTACCTTGTAATCATAGCTCGTTACCTTTTTCATTATTTGCAAGCATAAAGTAATATGTTACTCATTATTGATTACGCAATATATGATTTACAAATGTAAAGTAATAGTTGAAAAATTTTTGAAAATCTATTTTTAGATACATTACTTTGTGTTTTTTTGTAAGCAAAAGGGTAATGTATGTTTGTTTTGATAACACCGCGAAAAAACGAAGCGCAAAATTCATTTAAGCTTAAAGCAATCAAATACTATATGCGTCGATAGCTCAGTGGCAACCAGATTTCCCTGGTTCGATTTCCATCTTGACCACATTATTTTTAATTTTAAATATTTAAAATAAAATATTAATAATAATTTTTTTTAATAAAAATTCCTCTTTTTTTAAAAATCTATTTTTAGACACATTACTTTTTCCATTCTCGTAACCATATAAGCAACCCCTTACATAATCACCTCTAAAGTAATGGGTATATACATTACTTTGAGGCTCATAGCCTATAAAATTCATCAATGAAGTAAGGTGTAAGGTAATCCATCGGTCCCTATGGCAATACATTACTTTACCCATTATTTGGTTTTGCTGGGCTAGCTAAGACTTAAGTCTTCTTTGCACTTCATAAAAATTTGTTATTTTATTTTATAAACTATCGATCTTCGATTTATTTTTTGTATGAAAAGCAAATTCATTGTTTTAGAATTTAAAAAGAGATGAAAACTAATTTAGTGTGAATGCATTCAAACACATATTTAAGAAGAGAAAAAAAATAAAATAGTTGTCAGAATCCTGGTATTTTTCTATGAAAAACCTCATATAGTTGCCCTATAATCTCAGTTTTTTTATATGTAAAAAGTCCACAAAATATTATTTTCTATACAAAGAAGCTCTTAGAGTTTAGAAGTCCTCACAAACTGTGGGTTTTCTAAAGGGTGGTTAAATATTAAGGGCCGATGTTAATTTTGAATAAAACACAAATTATTTAGGAAATATTATCATTTCTTTTTATTATGATAATATCGTATGGTTCAATTATGTATGGAACAAAATATCGGCCAAATGGCCGCCGCGAACTCGGCGGCATACCTCCATCCGATGGTCCAAATTTTCGATGACGCTGAGGCATAATTGAGTTTTTATGCCGTTAATGTGCCGAATTATCTCATCATTTAGCTCTTGAATTGTTGCTGGCTTATCCACGTACACCTTTTTTTTCAAATGACGCCAAAGAAATAAGTCCAACGGTGTCAAATCACATGATCTTGGCGGCCAATTGACATCGCCACCACGTGAGATAACGCGGCCATTGAATTTGTCTCGCAAAAGAGCTATTGTTTCGTTAGCTGTGTGGCAAGTGGCACCGTCCTGTTGAAACCACATATTGTGCACATCCCTATCCTCAATTTCTGGCTTCAAGAATTCCGTTATGATCTCGCGATAGCGAACACCGATGGCGAGTCGAGATTGACGGCGATTCTGCCACATTATCGCGAACAACAGCAAAGTTTTCCGCAGAACGAACTTGGCGAGCATGCACAGGTGTTTTCTCATTTCCTACAATTATCCCGATTGTGGACACATTTGGTCAATTATGCTGGCCAAAAAAAATCACAAAGTGCATTTTGATTTGAACGCCCATTTTCATAATAAGACTGAATAACTTGAAAGTGTTGCTCGATTGTGTATATTTCCATGGTTCAAATTGAGTTAGTCTGAAATTGAGAAATGTCAAATGAAAACTTGACGTTTAGGTGTGGTTCACATTAAACATCGGCCCTTAAAATTTAACCACCCTTTATAAGAAAAAGTCTTAAGAATTATAGCATTTTTTTAAATGTCTTCTGAATTTGAGGCTTTTTAATATAAAAAGTCTTCAAGATTTGAAGGGCTTACCTTAGAAAAAGCACTTAGAATCTGAGGTTTTTCTGCAGGAAAAAGTCCACGAAATCTGAGTCATTTCTTTAGGCAAAAGCCTTCAGAATATAAAGAATTTTCTGGAAATAAAAGTTCTCCAAACCGAGAGGTTTTTCTATAGAAAACATTCTTGAAAACCTGAGTTATTTTAGGAAATCTATTCAGAAACTGAGAGAAAAAAGTCCTCGGAATCAGAGGGCTATTGTATAACAGAAAGTTTCACAATCTGAGGAGTTTTCTGTACGAAAGTAAAATGTGAATATTCTAAGGACGCTCAGATTCTATGAAATTTTTCCTGAGTACTTTATTAAACAGAAAAACGCTCGTATACTGAGGAGTTGTTCGTGTAAAAAATCCCTTAGGTTCCAAGGATTGTATAAAAACACTTGGATTGTAAACAATTTTCGTACAGGAAAACCATAGGGCTCTGAGAAAAAACTCTTAGATCCTGGAGACTTTCGCCACATAAAAGCTCTTAATTCAACAGCATTTTTATTTTATATAGAAAAGCCCTGAAATTCTAAGGTTTGTTTCTTACTGAAAATCTCTTGGATTATAAAATATTCTAGGATATTTTTTACTCAAATTCTAAATTTCTTTATTAAAAAAAAAAAACAGAAAACCCCTAATATATTTTGGTATACTTACATTATAATATCTATATTTTGCATAATTAAATCATTTATGAGATTGACGTGTATTTTTTTCTCCATTTTTTAATAAATAAACATAAGAAGACCGCTTTTTGGCGGCCTTGGGCATTAGAGTGTTAATAAAATTTAGTTCTGGTGTTACGAACTGTTCAGAACTGTTAAAAAGTACAAGTATATGTATGTCAATATGCTGTATAAAGAGTGTGAAACTATCACTTTACACCAAGGTTGGCAATCGAAATGAATAACGTTATCGGTATTGGTATTGATTTTTTGTTTTTGACCCGCTCCTAGGACAAGCCCATGTTAAAGTGATCAGTCCCGTGACCTATCCCTATGACAATGGACCGGTCACTTGGAGTGTCCTGGAATAGGTCCTTTTCCCGCAGGGTACTTTAAGAATAGTAAAGAAGCCATCATCATAACATCAAATTTATTTTTGGACTTATTTTATTTCATTAAAAATTTCGTAGATATTTTTTTATTTGAAATAATTTATATTTTAGTCTAAATCTAACATTCGGTAGTTAATGTGAAAGAAAAAAATTAATATTTTAGAAAAATATTAAATTAAATTAATCTAAATGCAAAAAAATTTAAAAAATAGATTAATCCGCTTTGGATTTATGTTACTTTAACCCTCTAATGCCCAAGGCCGCAAAAAAGCGGTCTTCGGATATTTAGCATTTTTTATGCTACTTTTTTGCTTTCAAATTTTTTTTCTTCAATGAACGATTTTCAAGCGAGAAGGATGTAAAGTCATATTTTCGTAAATTAAAAAATCGTCAAAAATATATTTTCGCTTTGGCATGTACTATCGATAATAAAAGTTTAAGGTCTGTACTATTAAAATGAGTTATTATTTTTGCTCCTAGACTCACAGGATAACGTCAATACACGTTTTGCAAAATCTCAATTTATTTGTCAATTTATTTTCTTTGGCGATCGCAAAGCTGTTATTTTTTTTTTGCTGGAAAGATAAATTTCAATGGTAAGTTTTTAAATAAAGAAAGAAATATTAATTTTTTAAATAAAAAACAAGTAAGAGCGGCTAAATACGGCTATGACGAATCTTATATACCCTCCACCATGGTTGGGAAAAAACTGAAGTTTATATATGGACATATATGGAATGGACAGATTTATATACGGACGCCTTTAAGAGGAAATTATCCATTTAGTTTGGTGATAAAACTTGGACTCGGGAAGATTTATGGTTCCAGAAAATAGGTATTTAAAAAAAATGTATGGTTTGGGCATAACTTCCGAGTTTTTTCAGAAAATATGTTATACTAAAGATTTTCGATCTTTTGCTATATAAGACGTATCCATAGGTCATATTACAGCTCTAGAATAGTGTTTGTTGTTTGTGTATAAAAGGTGAAGAGGTGAATGAAAAGAATTTCAACAAATCGTTAAAAGAAATCACTTGAACTGCATGTGTTTTATTTCTACGAAAACGTTTGATTTAGCTGGCAAAATTGCATTTGGGATTTTATTTTGCTTTTTTATTAAAAATATTTTTTATTTCTTTAGCTTAATTTTAAAAATTTGTAGGAAAATAGTTTATAATTTTTTTTTTATAAATTATTATAAGTTATGACCTAAAATAGTTGCACTCAAAGGGAAATTATGTATAAAATTTTCTTAATATATGAGAAATAAAATGGTTTAAAAATCTTTTTATAAATTCTTTTAAATCGGAGCAAAAAATAGAAATAAAAACGTTTGTATTTTGTTTTGTTTTTTTTTTTTTTTACGTTAGACTAACACTCAGGGGATGTCCCCTACTAATGCAGTGCATTGTGTTAGAATTAGGAAAATATGTTATGAGAGGGAGGAAAGAGGGAATAGTGTTTGTGGATATTTGCCTTAAACTTCTCTATATTGTAAGTGACAGGGAAGACTTCTGCGGGGAGTTTATTCCACATACGGCTTGTACGACTGATAAACGAATTTTCTCTGTAATGCGATGTGCGGTCAACGGGACAATCGACTACAAACGAATGTGCTCTGGTAGATGAGCGAGTATCTCGAACATAAACCCGGGCTCTGGGAATCAGTTCCCTTATGTCGACAGAGCACTTCCCATGGTTTTTAGCCTATTTATGGAATATTTAATTATTTATATAAAATTTTATATAAATTAATTATTGAATGTCAAAAAAAAAAAAAATTCACAAAAAAAAAAAAAATCTTAAGAAAATAAAAAAAAAAATGTACAAAAAAAAGTGAATTGACCGGGATTCGAACCTGCGACCCTTCCACCTGTGGTGAAGGGTATAAAAACGTTTGTATTTTGTTTGCATCAGAGGGTTTTTATACAAATTTTGATGTTTTTAGCCTATTTATGGATTATTTAATTATTAATATAAAATTTTATATAAATTAATTATCAAATGTTAAAAAAAACAAAAAATAAACAAAAAAAAGTCTTAAAGAAAAAAATAAAAAAAATTGTACAAAAAAAAAGTGAATTGACCGGGATTCAAACCCGCGGCCTTAGAGAAAAAAAGTATTTGTGACATAGCGTCTAGACAACTGAGCTATTGAAGCTCACACAAAATCATCGTTAATAGAGGTACATATCAGAGAACTGCAAAATCAACTTTTTTCTTGATTTAATCATACACAAAAATTCTTGTTCACTTTTAATAATTCAACAAAATTCACTGTAGAATAAAATCAGCATCATGTTACTGAACGCGTAATTGGAATCTGTGTGAATCATCTGTCGTTTATGTTTTATGCAAATGTAATCATTTAACAGTGTTCAGTAACATGATGCTGATTTTATTCTACAGTGAATTTTGTTGAATTATTAAAAGTGAATGTTTAGCCATTAGTCTTTTTAATGAAGTTATAAATTTGGATACTTATTTATTATTTGATGAATTCAAACATTAACTGAAAAAATTATAATTGTGAATTATGAATTTTAGCTGTTGACAGTAGAACTGTCAAGTCCCTAGAGCCTTAAGCGCTTGGGATATTTTCGTTATAACGGCTTGTCAATAGACTTATGAATTTTTATGTATAATAAAACTAACACGTACTTATACTCATAGGAAAAAGACTTCTTATTCAAAGTGCGGTATAAGGTGTCTCTATACTTAACCTCAAAATTGTTTAGTTTGTCATTAAAATAAATTAATTAAATCTTAAAAAGGCTTAAGATTCTTCATGGCGCCCGAGCAGGGACTCCAATTAATCTAATTTTAAATATCGCGAATAAAGAAGTCAAGTTTTTTCTTAAAAAAAATAAGTGTTTAGTCCTCTAAATTGTTGAGTTACTGAATACATGTCGTACGAATAGCCATAAACTCATTGGATATATTTCGTCGATTGAATCATCATCCCCTCTAAACTATTGAGGAATATAGTGCTTAAACATAAGGAAGCTATTTAATAGTCAACCAACTGTGTCTTCAACTTTA
This sequence comes from Eustalomyia histrio, assembly GCA_949748255.1. Taxonomy (NCBI): domain Eukaryota; kingdom Metazoa; phylum Arthropoda; class Insecta; order Diptera; family Anthomyiidae; genus Eustalomyia; species Eustalomyia histrio. Next base: position 60,731,564 of record OX456524.1, read on the forward strand.
TCATCTTTTTTCTGTGGATCAACTCATAACATGTCAAAGTGCCATTGCTGTAAAAAGGGAAGTTCAAAAAGACAAAACAACCAAAGCCAGGTATTCTAAGCACAAATAACAAGTTTGTATGAGACTTGTTACAATTTGTTAATATTCCAATTTGTTAAGTTTGTATCCAGACAATTGGTTATCTGTGTTTTTTTGTCATTATATTGTAATACATTACATTGGGACTAAAAGTGAAACATACAAAACGTGACACATATAAACCTCATAATTACGTTTGGTGTTAAGATCATAATTAACATAAAAGTCATAATTAAATTATGCTAAAGTGCAGCCGTTCATTTCATCTCCCTCCATTTACGAATTCGTGGAAAATTTAGAAATCTCTCTTTTCTAAAACGCACATTAAGTGGATAATTTTATTAGATAAAGGAAAAACAAGATAATGAATAATATTATTCTCACACTTTAACTTCGGTAACAACACATTATAATTACACTTGGTTGCATTATTTGCGTATTCTTTCTCTTTTGTTGTTCTTAAAATTATCGGAGATGGTACTTTCTAAAAACATTTCATGATCACCTCTTCTAACTTCTGTAACATAATTCTTATTGTATTGGAAAAAGTTAAATTCATACTTAATTAACTCGTTGTAGATATTAAAAAGATTTTACGTTGGAATAATCTTTACAAATCTTTGGAATCTCTATACGAAGATTGAACACGATCACTTGTGGTATTGCACGTAAGTGGTGTAAAAACGCCCCATGACCATGCGAACAAAAGAAAAGGTGTAATGTAAATGTCAGAAATTAAGAAGAATAAAAATTAAATTTTTTAACATGAAAGAAATGTAAACATTTAATAACAATTCAAAAGGAATAAGAAAAATAAAAAGAAATACTATTGAAATTAGTAAGAAAAGGAAAGTGAATAATATTAAATAATATTTAATAAAATATATTTTTGCGAAAATTTGTGTTAAAAGGAAAATTTACTAAAGTGCTTACGAAAATTATTGAGCAAATTATAGTTTATGATCCCAGCATAGCGGAAACATCATTTAATCTATATTCAAAGGTAAAAAAGCAAGAATTTATTATTCTATAGTTTTCTATACCTATTTCTGCAAACCGTTATGTGCGTTGACTTCGTTGGTGTATCCCAGCGATCATTGGTTTAGAGTCTGTTGCGCTTCTACTTATTTTATGAAGCATATTCTTGTAAAATCAAGTTGGATTTTATTATTTATTTCAATATTTAAACACCCAGGAAAAACGGGGTTTTGAATTAGATATTGCCATCGATTTGTTAAGGTTCTATATTGACACTTAATATATTTTCGTTTAAATTATATTCAATAATTTAAAAAATCGTTGTTTAAAATGGGTGGTGGAAGAAAAAACCATCCTTCCTTAAGTAGGCAAAACAGTGTTGAGATGCTTTACCAACAAAAGAACACTGTTATGACTAATATTGCTAGGATAAGACGTTCCATTAAAGGAAAAACAATATCCTTTAAACCAAATGAACTGCGATGTCGTTTGGAAATTCTAAATCAATACATTGACCAGGCACTATCTTATCAATCAGAAATTGATATTCTTGATCCTTCTAATAATGACCGAGCAGATTTAGAGAACCTTTGTGTCACTACCAAATGTCTACTTATGGAGCTTTTGCCTTCGAATGGGCAAAGTCAACTTGATGCAACCTTTGGGATTCAGGGCCACCACAATAGATTACCGAATATGAAGTTGCCTAAATTCAGCGGAAAATATTCGGACTACAAAAATTTCATAAGTTTGTTCGAAAATTTGGTGGACAGTGATGTTTCCCTAACAGATATTCAGAAATTTAACCATTTACTATCATGTCTCTCAGATGAAGCTCTTGGTACGGTCAGAGCTTTTCAGATTACAGAACAAAATTACCCCAAGGCTCTTGCTAGCTTGAAAAGGGTTTACGATAATCCTTGTTTAATATTTTTTGATAGTATATCAACATTATTTGACCTTCCTGAAATAACAAAGCCTTCAGCAACAGCTTTGAGGAGCATGATTGACACGGTTTCTGCGATTTATGATTCACTATTGTCAATGGGCGATGACAAAAACATAACAAATGCAATTATAATACATCTCGTAATGTCAAAAGTAGATCCAATAACCAAATCCAAGTGGGAAGAGCAGTTGAATTACGATAATTTGCCATTATGGAGCGATTGCGAAACAGCTTTAAACAAAAGATATCAGCATATCTTTGCTGATGAAGCCTCTAGCTCAAAGCCTAGGCCTGTCAACAATAAGAATGATTTTAAACCAAAAAAGAAGGCAAAATCATTTTCATGTCAAGCCATGTCACAACAGGGGTCTTCAAAATGTATATTTTGTAGGTCAGAGCAACATTTTATAAGTTCTTGCCCTACTTTCGCAGTAATACCATTCCAACAGAAGTTCGATTTTATTAAAAGTGTGCTGGCATGCATTAACTGCCTTAAAAAAGGACACACGGTCTCTAAATGTAAGGCCTCAAAATGTCAAGTTTGTAGCCGTTCTCATAATACGCTCTTACACCAATACACAGTAGCTAATTCTCAAAACCCTAGTGCAAATTCAAAGCAAACTACAATTCAGCATTCGCCTTCACAGGCTTTTGTGAATCATTCATCTTCAAATGAAGTTGATGTGATCTTAGCTACTGCTGTTGTCAAAATACGTAATAAATTTGGGGAGTATATTATGGCTAGGGCATTATTAGATTCGTGTTCGCAAACTAGCTTTATAACAGCTGAACTGTCTCAGCGGCTACAGTTAAAAAAGGAAAAAATAAATCTTGGCATTTCGGGAGTAGAAGAATCCAACTCCTTGTCTAATTGTAGAGTACACGCTACTGTCAAATCTCGGGTTAATGATTATGAGTTTTCTTCCAATTTTTACGTTCTTAAAACTATTTTAGGTTATCAGCCTGACAGTGTTATTTCAACAACTAATTGGAATATACCAGGTAACTTGGAATTTGCTGATCCTCTTTTTTATAAACCCCAGAAGATTGACATGCTTATTGGCGCAGAAATCTTCTTTGACCTTTTATGTGTTGGTCAGATTAAAAGCCCTCATTCTCCTACATTTCAAAAAACGATGTTAGGTTGGGTGGTATCTGGAAAATACGCTCAGAAAAATGTTAAAGCTACATATTGCCATTTATTAACGAGTGTCGAAAACGAATCATCACTGGATGAATTGGTAAGAAAATTTTGGGAATTGGAAGAAATCCCTAGTGGGGAAAATGTCCTATCTGTAGAACATCAACAATGCGAGGAGAATTTTGTAAAATCAGTTCGACGAGTGTCGTCGGGAAGGTTTAAAGTAAATCTGCCTTTTAAAGGGGATCCAATGAGGTTAGGTCTTTCATTTGAAACAGCAAAACGGCGTTTTTTGTCTCTTGAACGTAGGATGTCAAAAGACATTGTCATGAAGAAGATGTACAATGATTTTATGAAAGAGTACATTTGCCTGGGTCACATGTCTCTTACTGACAACAAAATTCCTAATTATCCGCATTATTTTATACCTCATCAGTGTGTACTACGTCCTGAAAGTAGTTCGACAAAGCTCCGTGTAGTTTTTGACGCTTCATCTAGAACTTCAACACAACTCTCGTTAAACGATTTGATAATGATCGGCCCTACTATACAGGAGGAGTTGTATTCTACATTAATTCGTTTCCGAACACACAAGTATGTTATTACGGCTGACATTGAAAAAATGTACCGTCAAGTATTGGTCGACGAGGCCGATAGAAACTTTCAATTAATTTTATGGTGTGAAAAAGAGTCGGAACCTTTGCAAGTTTATCGGTTAAATGCCGTCACTTATGGCACTTCTTCCGCTCCATTTTTAGCTATCCGATGTCTCGTTTATCTAAGTGACTTGCACAAAAATACCTGTCCAGTTGGATCTGAAATCATAAAACGGGACTTTTACGTCGATGATTTATTAACTGGCGCTGATTCAATTGAGGACATCGAAATTATTCGAACCCAAGTTTCCAATATATTGCATTCCGCCGGATTTAACTTAACTAAGTGGCATTCAAATTATTATGAAAATTCGAATTCGACCACGACTGAGAAGACCTTGCAGGTAAACGATTCTGACTCTACAAAAGCTTTAGGTACATTGTGGTTACCGAAGAATGATACTTTTAAATATCGTTTAGATGAGTCTTTTCACAACTTAAAGGCAACAAAACGAAATATCTTGTCGGTTTCGGCAAGACTTTTTGACCCTCTCGGACTTTTGTGTCCTGTGACAACTAAGGCCAAAGTATTGCTACAGGAACTTTGGCTGCAAAAACTCGATTGGGATGAATCAATTCCGCTTCGACTAAATACTTTCTGGGAGGATTTTAAAGTAAATTTGTCACGAATCGGTTCAATAGAAATCCCTAGATACGTACTTACGAGTAAGAAATCTAGTTGTCAAATACATGGTTTTGCAGATGCTTCTATGAGAGCGTACGGGTGCTGCAATTATATCAGAAATGATTTTTTTGGCCAGATTTGTTCGAGACTGCTGACTGCCAAATCAAAAGTTGCACCACTAAAGACGAAGTCATTGCCCAGACTGGAGTTGTGCGCAGCCCATTTATTGGCCAGGTTATGGTCAAAAGTCAAATTTATGCTACCCTGTGAAATCGAAAGTGTTACATTTTGGTCAGATTCAGAAATTACACTTCACTGGATACATTCCCATCCATCAACCCTTCAGACTTTTGTCTCTAATAGGGTATCAGATATTCAGGAGCTATCAAAAAAAGTTACCTGGCGACATGTTCCCTCAAAACAAAATCCGGCTGACATAGTTTCTAGAGGATGTAACGTCGATGAATTAAGTGACTCTATTTGGTTCAAAGGCCCTCCATTTTTATGTGAAGAAAGTGCAAGTTGGCCAGTTAATAAAGATTACGCTTTTTCTAAAGAGCAAGAGTTCTTAGAAAGACGCAGAACTTGCAATGTTTTTGTCGCTGTTGAGGAGAATCCTGACTTATTCATGGATTTAATTTCCAGATCTTCCTCATACCAAAAATTGCTTCGTACTGTCGCTTACATTTTTCGATTTTTAGATGTTTGTAAAGGAAACAAGGATCACTGTGGAAAGCCGCTTATCGCAAATGAAATTAAATGGTCTTTTTTGCATATTATTGAAATTATTCAAGTAAGGAAGTACCCAGAGGAGATTGAAAAACTAAAGAAGGGAGTTTCTCTGTCGGCAAATTTGCAGAGGTTAAACCCATTCATTCATAAATTCACGGAACAGTCTCGAACTTTCTCATTGATTAGGGTGGGCGGTCGATTGGTTAATGCACCTCTTTCTTACGACGCAAAATTTCCATTATTAATGCCATATAACACTCATTTTATGAATCTCTACTTACGTCAGTTGCATTTTGGTAACTGCCATGCTGGAGCTAAAGCATTGGTATCTCTGTTACGACAACAAATATGGTTAATAAATGCAAAAGAGGCTTGTACCAAAATAGTAAGAAAGTGTATTCACTGTTTTCATTATAAGCCAAAGCTTATGAGCCAAATTATGGGAAACTTACCCGCCGACCGGGTGAGAGCTCTACGACCATTTAAAATATCTGGCGTAGACTTTTGTGGTCCGGTAAACGTAACACTAAAGATTCGAGGACGACCACCCGTTAAAATGTACATCGCAGTTTTTGTATGTTTCACGTCTAAGGCTGTCCATTTAGAACTTGTGTCTGATCTAACAGCAAACTCTTTTATTTTATGTCTTAAAAGGTTCGTAGGCAGGAGAGGATATCCCGACAAAATATACAGCGACAACGCCACGAACTTTGTCGGTGCTGCCAGAGAACTTCAGGATTTTGCAGATGCCTTTCACAAGGAAGCAGCCAAGGTCGCATCTTACGCTGCCAGCAAGGGGGTGGACTTCATTTACATACCGCCCAGAGCGCCGCATTTCGGCGGCCTGTGGGAAGCTGCGGTCAAGTCTGCCAAAGGACTGTTATTGAGAACCGTGCGGAACGCTTTGCTAACAACCGAAGAACTTCAAACGGTGCTGGTCGAAGTAGAAGCTGTACTCAATTCGAGACCAATCGCACCTCTCAGCAGCGACCCAAACGACGGCGAGGCGTTGACACCAGCTCACTTATTAATCGGAGAAGGCCTGCGAGCGCTGCCGCAAGAATCACGGCCAGAAGACGAGCACAAGCTAACGTTCTTGAAGAGATGGCAACTTTTATGCGCACTCAAGCAGAAGTTTTGGCGCAGCTGGGCCAAAGATTATGTCCGCAATCTGCAAATACGAACCAAGTGGTCCAAAGAAGAGCCAGATCTTGCCGTAGGACAGCTGGTCATCGTACAGGACGAGAACCTTCCTCCACAGCAATGGTTGATGGGTCGAGTGCAAGCCGTAGTGCCAGGCAGCGATCAGAAAGTAAGAGTTGCGGAGATAAAAACACCAAAAGGCGTATATAAACGACCAATCCACAAATTGGCGTTATTGCCAGTCAATTGAATACCTTCGGTCCTTCAATGGGGCCGGAGTGTTTAGCCATTAGTCTTTTTAATGAAGTTATAAATTTGGATACTTATTTATTATTTGATGAATTCAAACATTAACTGAAAAAATTATAATTGTGAATTATGAATTTTAGCTGTTGACAGTAGAACTGTCAAGTCCCTAGAGCCTTAAGCGCTTGGGATATTTTCGTTATAACGGCTTGTCAATAGACTTATGAATTTTTATGTATAATAAAACTAACACTCTTGTACTTATACTCATAGGAAAAAGACTTCTTATTCAAAGTGCGGTATAAGGTGTCTCTATACTTAACCTCAAAATTGTTTAGTTTGTCATTAAAATAAATTAATTAAATCTTAAAAAGGCTTAAGATTCTTCAGTGAACAAGAAATTTGGTGTATGATTAAATCAAGAAAAAAGTTGATTTTGCAGTTCTCTGGTACATATATAAAAGTCTTCGTTCATTAGACATTTGTTTAGTTTTTATTTAAATGACAAATCTTTGTATGCGTGTTGTTTGTGTATAAAAGGTGGAGATGAAAGAAAAGAATTTTAACACATGGATGTGTTTGTTAAGCGTAAAATTCTACATACATATTAAACAAAGGGATTTTACCGAAAAAATTAGAGGTGGTCCTGGTTTTTTGCTAATATCTCAGCCATTTATTAACCGATCTGTCTGATTTTTAACAGATATGTAACAGAAATAAAAAACAATCAAGTCCCCATCATGTCTGGGTTCTTCGGAAAACCCATTTCAACACACAGACGGACAGACGGACATCGTTAAATCAACTTCGCTCTTCATAAGGACTCAGAATATATATACTTTATAGGGTCTAAGATCAATATTGTAAAAGTAACAAACGGAATGACAAACTTATATATACGCTTCCACCTGTGGTGAAGGGTATAAAAAAGTTAACGAGTGAGCAAACGGAGAGGCTCAAGTGATAGAAGCGAGGGAAGGTACTTGGAATTTTCTGTCCAGAGAATATCGGGACAGAAATCTACGAGATGCTCTCTGGCAAGCAGTGGCAGATAAATTAAAAATGCCGCGATCCGAAGTGTCAACCAAATGGACTAATCAAAAGTAGTTTATTTTTTCTTAGCTGCTTCCTTTTATTTTTCCAAGCCCTAGTGTTGTAATAACACAAAGCGCCGCACTAGCTATGGCCATTTATTTCTTTTTTATCATTTCTAAATTTTTTCCACTTTTCAATTTTTTATTTAACAAAAATTAATACTTTCTAATCAGATGTTCGCTCGCCAAAAGTTTACACATTTGACCTTTGGAATGAAAACGGCATGTCAGTCAACTCACACCAAAATTTGACGTAAGTCTTTGACAAGCTCTGCTTTATCAGTTTTTAAGATGTAATGAAAACGCATTTGACACAAAATGACGAGAATACATTTGAGTTAGTTTTTGTTGACAGTTCATATGACATAATGAAAACCAGGCATTCCCAGCAAAACTTTGGTAATGGGTGCGATATTTTCATGCGTTACCTTGTAATGATAGCGCAACAATTCATTTAAGTTTAAAGCAATCAAATACTATATGCGTCGATAACTCAGTGGGAAGAGTTCTTGGCTGGCAACCAGATTTCCCTGGTTCGTTTAGCATCTTGACCACATTATTTTTAATTACAAATAATTTAAATAAAATATTTGTAATATTTTTTTTTTAAATAAAAATGTCTCTTTTTAAAAAATCTATTTTTAGACACATTACTTTTTCCATTCTCGTAACCATATAAGTAACCCCTTACATTATCACCTCTAAAGTAATGGGTATATACATTATTTTAAGGCTCATCGCCTGTAAAATTCATCAATGAAGTAAGGTGTAAAGAAATCCATCGGCCCCTATGGCTATACATTACTTTACCCATTATCTCGTAATGTGTGGTTTTGCTGGGTTAGCAATTTTAGTAGCTTTTTCTGCTATTTGTGTACCTCAAGTTTAGTTTTTATTTATTTATTTTTTGTTTTATTTTAATTTTATCTGATTTATAATAAAAAATTCACTTTTTATAAAATATTTAATTATATTAATTTCGAAGAAAAATCCACAACACAATATAAAAGTTCTACGAAATTTAATATTTAAGAAAAGTTGCTACATACTTTTAGTACAATTTACATATATTTTTTGATGCCTTTAAAATTTTGGTAAATAATGGCACCACTTTTGCTAGACCAAATTTTTACACTGGTTGTGGGTATAGTGAATTTGCCAGATCTGTATTTTGAACTTTCAAAAATTTACAATTTTGCCACATAACAATTTTTAAAAATTGTCCAAATTTATTGGAACTGGAAACACTTAATTACAATATCTGACGTGAATACGAGTATCATAATTATTTATGTGTTTGAATAATTAATTTAAACTTAATTTCCGTATGCTTTTGTAAGTACTTAAATGATTGTTTAGTTTATGGTAATTATTGTGTTAAGTTCATGGTTGGCAACTGATATATTTTTAATACCGGACACAATTTTTGGTAACAAGCAGGGCGTACAGTGGTTAAACCTTATTCGAGTACGCTGAATCCAGTGGTGCTTACCGATTTTCTAGATTAGGTATTGTTTTCGAAATAGTTGATATTAAAAATTATGGTTCCAAGTGCCTAAAAATGCATTTTCGATATCGATTAAACATTTTATCGATAAACATGCATCAAACGAAAATTAAAGATATAATGAAAATTTTAAATTTTTTGAAAAAAAAAATATATAATTCACCATTTAGGTTGCCAACCTTGGTTTGTTTACATTAACTCTATTATTTTTTATGAGAAATTGAAGCAATATTAACACTTAAATGTTGCTAAGAGTCAACGTTATGAAAATCAAAGACTTTAATCTCCAAGAAAACCAAAAGATATCTCATTCGTTAAATTAAATGTAACATAAATTGGTAAAAAGTAACGAGTAGTGATACATTTCCCCTTTTAACCCGTTTTGATTTCTCATGTTGGTCTACTGTCGTTGTGGAAATATTTTTATTGTCAAAAGCTACAGCAACTTGTAAGTCTTAATGAATTTAATTAATGCAAAAAAATTGTGATTGTTTAATATTAGTATTACCTCGGAATATCTTAAAATGTTAGCTAATAGCTACACTCATCAAAAAAGGTATGTAATGGCAGCTGAAAATGTTGCTATTGTTACGGGAAATTTTGCTAATTTGAGCCCAGCGGTATTTTTTGCTTAGCAACACATGTCTGCTGTCGTGTAGTACAATAAAATTAGTATAAAAAATTAGTAGCCGCTACTAAATATTAGTAAACTTTTTGTAAAGTGGAATTTAAAATTGGTTTGCTAAAATCAGCAAAAAAATTTACTAAACATTATTAATATTAGTACAAAATTTCAAATTTATTTTTTTTTTATCCAGCATCAAATTTTTTTATTTTATTTATTTTTTTAAAAAATATTTTGGACAAAATTAAAAAAAATATCAAAGGCTTAAATGTATTAAAAATTGTTAAAACATAAACGTATTAATCATTTTGATTTTATTTGGTAATTTCGGTTTTGAAAAATACTTTAGTTATTTTTTTTTTACCTTTTTTACCTTTTTTACCTTTAGCAACAAAAATTTGTAAATATTCTGTAATTTGTAAAATGTAAATAGCAAGAAGATTTGCTAAATAATATTTTTTTTTTTACCAAAAATCAGTACAAAAATAGTGAAGTGGGATTGAAAACCGTTTACAAATTTTTCTACTAATTTTTTTTTCGGAGTGTAGACTGAAAAAACTCAAAACATTTGCAGAAAAATTGTATTTTTTCGATTCTTTGGAAAATAATTTACAAAACTTTGTAAAATATACAAATTTCTAAAATTTCGCTTTTTCGACATGATTTAAATAAATATCTTAAAATAATTATAAATAAAATAGAAACAAAATTATATCTACTATTATTTATAAATATTTTGTTTATAAATATTTTGTTTATAAATACACATTTTATCAGTATCTTTATCTTCATCTTTATTAATTTTAAATATTCTATTTTTTTCTATAATTTAAATTATTGACAACCACTTAAAAAAATCGGAGTTAATACAATACTTTCTTTTTCTCTATTCACATTTTCTAGATACATACATTTTTGGCGTCCTTTTGTTTTATGTAAGTACTTACAAAAATATTTAGCAATTGTATTTTTATTTCTTGGCAGAGTTGTATTTTTTGTTTAATATATTTAGGCTACACATAGGCAAGCTGTGACATGTATCTACTGTCTATCTGGTTCTTGTCCTCACTATAAATGTGTTGATCAGCACAATTTTGTTAGTAAATCAAATTAGCAACACATTAGTTTAAAATTAGTGTATTGCTGAAAAATTATAACTAAAACTTTTGCTAAAAAAACAAATTCCGAAAAAGTTGCTGAAATCCAGTGCATTTGATATACAAGACGTTTCATAAATTGTTTTACTAACTTATTTTTTTAGTGTACACTCACCAAAAAAAGTCTGTACTGGCAACTGAAAATTTTGCTGTTACTACAGGATATTTTGCCAATTTGAGCCCTGCGGTATTTTTTTTTTTGCTAATCTTAGCAACAGATGTGTGCTGACGTGTAGTACAATAAAATTAGTAGCTGCTACTAAATTTTAGTAAACTTTTTGTAAAGCGGAATTTAAAACCGGTTTGCTTAAATCATCAAAAAAAAAATTACTAAATTTGGTGAATACTAGTACAAAATTTGAAATTTATTTTTTTTTTATCGAGCATCAAATTTTTTTTTAATTTTTTTCAAAAAATATTTTATACAAAATTAAAAACAAAATAAAAGTCTTAAAAATCTTAAAAATTTCTAAAACATAAACGAATTAATCATTTGGTTTTTATTTGGTAATTTCTGTTTTGAAAAATATTTTAGACAATATTTTTTTTACTTTTAAGGTAAAATTTTAATTGTTTTAGGGCTGATTTTTAGAACTAAAAAAAACTTTTTAGTGCTATTTTTAGTCCCATTTTCAGACATGAGTCGGTAAAAAATACTAAAGTGGGATTGAAAACCGTTTACAAATTTTTTCACTAACTTTTTTTCTTTAAAACAATATGTTTTTAATTTTACCACAAATATTGTAGATTTACTATTTTATTAAATTTATTTTGAGCCGAAAAGTAGAAATATTTTTGTAAAATTGCAGACGTATTATTTTGAGTGTACATATTATTTATTTCTATTGCTTTATTTCTTATAATGGAAAAGATTCCAAGGCAGACACTAATTTTTATCTCAAAACGAATATTTACTATTTTATAAATAGTTTTCTTTTTCTAAGAAAATTAAAGTGTCATTCCATGTCATACCGCACAGAAAACAGTCATTTTCGGATTTGTCATCTGCGATTTTTATAAAATTCGTCACAAATATTGTAAATTAGTAGTATTTATTAAAACATTAACCTTTAGGTCCCAAACCCTTTCGGTTTTCGAAATATGACGTCATGAAAATTGGCAAAAACGTCAAAATATCGAAAAATTGTCCATACAAAGTCGCCCATAACTTCTAAACCATACAACCTAAAATTTTTCTGTTAGTACCATTTTAAAGGTGAAAACCATCCCCTCAAAATGGCGTGCCAAAAGTTTTTTTCTTTTCAAAGGTTAAATATAATTTTCATAAGTTTAATCTTCAAAGATCCATATCTCAAAATGTAGCAAAATTTTAAGGTGGAGACTCATTTGGTTCCTGAGTTATGAAGGAAAACGTGGTCGTAAGCAAATTTTTGCCGACGAGTTCATATGCAAAAGCTTACACACAACAACAATATGTATAACACATACACACTCATAGCATGCAAAAGATTTTTCGTATGAAACCGTCAAGATAAATTTGCTTACGACCACGTTTTCCTTTATAACTCAGGAACCAAATGAGTGTCCACCTTAAAATGCCATTTTGAAGCTAATCTTTTCACCTTTAAAATGGTATCAATAGACATTTTAGGTTATATAGTTTAGAAGTTATGGGTGACTTTGTATGGACACTTTTTCGATATTTTGACGTTTTTGCCAATTTTCATGACGTCATATTTCGAAACCCGGAAGGGTTTGGGGTCGAAAGATTAATGATTTGATAAACACTACCCATTTACAATATTTGTGGTGAATTTAATTAAATTCGGAGATGACAAATCCGAATACTGTGCGGTTTGACATGGAATGACCCTAAAGCAAACGAAACATTTAATACATTTGATCTATGGCTTGTTAAAATTATCATATGTGCTCTTTTCAAATATTATTATCGGCCTTATTAAAACAAAAAGTACCAATTTAATTAAATGACACACCACCTTTATTTATTCGGAGTGTTTTTTTAAAGCAAATACTTAAACCATTGAGCAGTAGAATCAAACTGTCAACGTTTCGAAGATCCAGCTAGAGGATCACTGGTTAATATACAACCATAGACACAAACTAAAGTAAAGATCACACAACGGTTCGTTAAAATAACTATAAAGAGGGCACTGTGTGAATAAAGTTATTTTTGTAATGTTTAGGCATGAAGTAACAATCAAACAAACTTATGGTTACCCCATACAGTTACCAGTACATACTAAAATAATAAATATAAAAAAATATTTATTTTCTTTTTATTTGATCTTGACTATTATATTATTGTTTTAAGTTGAGCTTTTATAAAAATAATAATGGTTATTTATTTTCCAATATTTCGTCTCCACATTGGGTGACTTCTTTAGGGAAATAATTTAATTTTTTTAACAATTAAAACTTATATGTATTTATAAAACTTTTTTTTGGTTTAAAAGGCGCGAAATTATAAAAATAGTTTTTGAGAAAGGATAAAAGATTTAAAGATACAAAGTGATGAAAGATTAATTTCACTTGATGTTGTATCTTTATTTCCAAGTATACTAATAGATATAGCTTTAGATATTATTGAAGAAAAATGGAATGTTATAGAGGAACATACTTAAATTGAGAAGAATCTTTTTCTACGTATTTTCAAATTCTGTATAATGGACAATAGATATTTCAAATACAATAATATAATATACAGGTTGTTTGAAAAGTTCCTGCGCTCGAAATGAAAGAATACTGTTTTTCTTACGAAATATATTTTTTTATTCAATATAATCTCCTAGAAGCTCAAACACTTGTTCCAATGATCTTCCAATAATTTTATCCCATCCTTATAATGGTTTTCCGGAAGCTCTGCAAAATAACCGTCTACGGCTGCTATGGCCTCTTCATTCGACGAAAAATGCTTTCCACGAAGGAATTGTTTGATATTGCTGAAGAGATAGTAGTTACTGGGAGCCAAATCTGGTGAATACAGTGGATGTTCAAGCAATTCGTACTTTAATTCTTTGAATTTAGCCATCGTCAAAACACTTTTGTGAGCAGGTGCATTGTCTTGATGAAAAATGATTTTTTTCTTCTTTAAACCAGGTATTTTCTCACGAATTTTTTCATCCAGCTGATCCTAAAGGCTGCAATAATATTCAGAGTTGATTGTTTTACCCTTCCGAAGATAATCAATCAACAAAATTCATTTTGCATCCCAAAAAACTGATGCCATAACCTTCTTTGCTGATCGTTGTGACTTCACCTGCTTTGTAGCTGAACAACCAGCTTCAGTCCACTGTAAACGTTCTTGTTTCAATTTAGGATAATGGTGGTAGATCCAAGTCTCATCCATTGTTATAAAACGACACAAGAAGTCGGTTTTATTCGGCTTAAAACGCTCCAAATTACGCTGAGAAATTTGTTTTCGATCCAGTTTTTGTTGAATTGTTTATGTGTGCTGCACTAACTTTCCAAACAGTTTTTTCATACGTAATTCTTCATGTAAAATATGAAGTACTCGTTCGTCTGAGATGCCTATGGCATTAGCAATTTCACGCTTAGTCAAACTTGGATCTTCACTAACCATATTATGTACCTGCTCAATGATGTCTGCTGTGGTTGCAGTTTTTGGTCGTCCTTCGCGTGGATCGTCTTTAAGGCTGGTACGACCACGTTTAAATTCAACAGCCCAAAATTTAACGGTGCGTTTTGAAGGTGAGGACTCCCTATACACTTCTAACAATTGTTTATAAATTTCCTTTGCATTTAAACCCTTCAAAACATAGAATCTAATGACTGCACGATATTAAATTTTTTCCATATTAAAAAAAATCAATGACACGTCAACTTCAAATGGCTTGTAAACAAAGAAAGAATTGACAGAATGACTTGCAACTTTGCATGTGTTTTAGGACAGTTATACTAACTTGAGACAAAAAAAAAAAGTTTGGAGCTTGCAGTGCCATCTCTTGGTGAGCGCAGGAACTTTTCAACCAACCTGTATATACAACAAAAAGGACTTCCAATGGGATCTCCAGCTTCTCCAATTATAGCTGAGATTATAATGGAGAAATTATTAGATATAAAACCAAAAATCATAACAAAATATGTTGATGACTTATTTTGTATTATTTCAGAGAGTTCGGTTGATAATATTTTATCAACATTTAATTCGTTTCATGATAATATAAAATTTACGATTGGAAAGGAACATGATTCTAAAATTCCTTATTTAGACACATTGGTAAAGAGAATAGGTGATAGATTATTAATAGATTGGTATCAAAAACCCACAGCTTCTGGAAGAATTATAAACTATTATTCAAAACACCCAAAAAGAATCATAGTTAATCTGCAAAGAATCTAATTGAAGGAGTATTGAATATCAGCGATTTTGAATATCACAAAAACAATATAAAAATTATTAAAAATATTTAAAACAATAATAATTACCCAATTAAACTGACATGTAGTTTAATAAGACAAAATAAGAACATAAATAATTTTTAACACAAGAAACGTTATTGAACCTAAAATTTATAAATCTCTAACCTATGTATGTTCCTCTTATATCTGAAAGGTTAGAAAAATCAAAAATTTATAAAAATAAATTATATAAAGTAGCACATAAAACATATAACACATTAAATAGACTATTTAGCAACACAAAAGATAAAGGGTGGTTAAATTTTAAGGGCCGATGTTGATTTTGAATAAAACACAAATTATTTAGGAAATTAGTGTCGTTTCTTTTTATTATGATAATATGGTATGGTTCAATTATGTTGGAAACAAAATATCGGCCAAATGGCTGCCACGAACTCGGCGGCACACCTCCATCCGATGGTCCAAATTTTCGATGACGCTGAGGCATAATTGAGGTTCTATGCCGTTAATGTTCCGAATTATCTCATCCTTTAGCTCTTGAATTATTGCTGGCTTATCGAGGTACACCTTTCAAATAACCCCAAAGAAAGAAGTCCAACGGTGTCAAATCACATGATCTTGGCGGTCAATTGACATCGCCACCACGTGAGATAACCTGGCCATTGAATTTATCGCGCAAAAGAGCCATTGTTTTGTTAGCTGTGTAACAAGTGGCACCGTCCTGTTGAAACCACATATCGTGCACATCCATATCTTCCAATTCGGGCTATAAAAAGTTCGTTATCATCTTACGATAGCGAACACCATTCACAGTAACTACCTGACCGGCCTTATTTTGGAAAAAATACGGCCCGATGATACCGCCAGCCCATAAACCGCACCAAACAGTCACTCTTTGTGGGTGCATTGGTTTTTCGACAATCACTCTTGAATTATCATTCGCTCAAATGCGGCAATTCTGCTTATTCACGAATCAACTGAGGTGAAAATGTGCCTCATCACTGAAGATGATTTTCTTCGAAAATTGTTCATCCACTGTTGCCATTTCTTGACACCATTCTGACCATTGACGACGATTGGAATGGTCAAGAGGCTTTAGTTCTTGAATCAATTGCACCTTGAAAGCGTGTAAATGCAAGTCTATATGCATAATGTTTATCAACGACGAGCGTGAGAGGTGCAATTGTTTGGCACGACGACAAGTTGAGGTGGACGCACTTTACCCACACTATCTCGAACAGGAGCAATATTTTCTGCAGTACGAGCTCAAATTTTTGCACGATTTTTCCGATTATACGCACATTGGGACGATTAAATTGACCGAAAAAATGACGAAGTGCACGATATGCATTTTACGCGTTGCTCTATTGTGTATCTTTCCATGGTTCAAATTGAGTTAGTCTGAAATTGAGAAATGTCAAATGAAATGCAAAAAAAAAAACTTGACGTTTAGGTGTGGTTCACATTCAACATAGTAATGAAAATTGTAATAAATTATACGTAGGTACAACAAAGAATAAACTTCAATTGCAGGTCATATATCAGATCAAAAATACAGAAACACCACTCCTACACAAATAACAGCATTATCATTAGACTGCAATCATTATCCTGATTTTGATAATACGAAAATTTTGAACATAGAGAATAATTACAGACGTAGATATATGTTAGAAATGTTACAGATAATGAAAATACCATCTACACAACCCATTAACTATAAAACAGATGAAATATTTTTATTTTAAATATTTATAAAAACGTGGAACATTAACGAACCGTATAGTTGAATTTTCCAAAACAATACGTTTTGACCCCGTTTTGTTGTATCCGTTTCTGTACCGTCAAATACGTACCACCGTTTTTCATCAGTTTTTGCCTTACGTTGCTTTTGAATTTGTTTAGTTATCAAAAACGAATATTTAAATTTCCATGGAGTAAATATTTATGAAATCTAAAATAAGTTTTACGATAATGTGTGCAAATTTATGCAGATGTGCAAATAAAAATATTGCCTGACAGTTTATAATAGATTTTGTGAAATAATTTGCAAATTTGCATTGTGTGCTACATCATATAAATTAAATTTTTGTTTTATTTTTTCATGATTTTTCACTGCGGTTGTAGTGATTAATGGATGCTAATTGAGCTGGAGATATAAATGGTAATTGTTTGTAATTTTGTTTGGTATATGTTGTATTTAGCTTGTAATTGTAATTTTTATTAAGGAAAAAAAATAAAATTTGCTATTAAATATTTAAAAATAGGCATTTACACAAATACGGACAGAATACGGATCCGTAAGCGGTCCGTCATTAACTGACTTTCAACGGACAACTCCGTTGTTTTTCCGATATATCGGTCCATAACTGATGGATTTTTAACGGACAACTCCATTTTTCATCCGTTATATCGGTCCTTAAACGGTCCGGCATTGACGGTATTTTAACGGATTCTTATTAGTTTCGATGTTCCTTAAAATCCGTTTTCTGGTCCGTATACGGATCCAGAAAACTGTACACAAACGGAGTTGGATTCTGTTTATGATGGACCGAAAACGGTACGTAAACGGAACGCATTGTTATTGTGTCTTATAAAATAAAAAAATATTTATTTTTACAATTTAAATACCGATTGAGGCCATTAAGTTTGAGTAAAAAATGTTTCTTTCATGGGAAAAACAATTTGCTCTGCTTTAAGCACAGTAAATTGTTTGGGTTTTACGTGAAAAAACTGTTATGTACCAGATAAAAAAATGATTTTTCACTATAATGAATTTTACGAGGAAATTGCAGATAATTTCTTTTCACGCATAATTTTGTTCACACAAGACTGTTTTATATACAAGACTATTATTTTTCTGATGAAAAAGTGACATTTTGGGTTTATTGTGATTGTTTTTATAAAATAAAAGAGTTATTTAGTTTTGCCATTTAAATTTGATTTGAGGCCAAACACAATTTACTGTACTTTAAAGACGAATATCAGAACATGTACAGATGAAATTAGCATTAATGGTCAGCAGGATTTATTGTGAAACATTGGTATAATATAAATATTTTCAAAGTATTGGCCATCGTTAGATATGACATTTTCTCACCTTTCTGATAACATATGGATTTCGAGATAAAAGAACTGATGTTTTTTTAGGCCAAGGATGAATCTACCGAATTTTGTATACCCTGTTCTGAGGTGAAGTGTATTCCAGTGAGAGCGTTCTGCGATGCAAGGACTGAACTATAAGACGTGCGGGGGAGGGGTGGGGAAGGGAAGGGTGGGGAGGGGAAGATACAGAACCGTGAAAATGTGATTACTCTCCATCCCACCCACCCTCCCTCCCTAACACCCACCCGCCCGCCATATTTTTCTTATCAATATTTAAATAAACATAACGTTACTTTTCCCTGTGGGAAAAATCCGTTAGTTGAATTTTGGGTACCTGTCCCGTGACCAGTACTATAAGGACCGGTCTAAAAGGACCTATCCTGTGATCTAAATTTGTTCTTATTATGATGGAGGTGCGTCAGGGTCAATTTTTTGTGTACAGTTTGAATTTATTTTCATTATATTATATTTGTAAAATGCAACTCATTTCAAAAGCCCAACATTTGGACCCCGTATTTTATAATAGCATGGAATGAAAAATATCAGAAACATTAAACCTTGTGCCTCTGAACCATAACAATAAAAAACTGCGGGGGTAAAAGTTAGGCGTTTCGTGCTATTATCTAAAATTTAATGGTTTTGATAGAAAATTTTCTTCAAAATTTTAATTTTATTTTTCCAATATATCCAGATGTACTAAATGGATTTGCAGAGTTGGTTACTCGATTTATTCGTTGGAGTTTCTAAAAAAGAATATGGTTTTTTTGTGTTCAATATTTTTAGAAAATATCAACATTTAAAGGATAGTTTCAAAAAAAGGACAAAAGTTTCGAAATCCTTTTATGGTGCTTAAAATATATTTGAACATTTGCCGACATGATTATTTGCAAAAGAAGGGTAATTTTACACAAATTTGGAATTCGTAAAATATTTTTAATACCCTAATATTAAGATTCAAAAATATATTCTCTGTACGTACATACATATGTATATCTATAATCCAAAAGTCTGATCATGATGGGGTTAAATATATCGGTGTGCATTGAAACTAGCGTCATCATTAAAATTCCGATACTGCAACGACAAAAAAAAAAGCGATACCGAAATAACTAAAATAACGTTATCACTAAAATACCGTTACCGAAATAATAGAAAATACCGTTATGGTTAAAATACCGATACCGAAATAACTGAAGAAATCTTTATCCCTAAAATACCGTTACCAAAATAACTGAAAAATCGTTATCCTTAAAATACCGTTACCGAAATAATAGAAAATAGCGTTACCCTTAAAATAACGTTACCGAATATCGTTATCTTTACCGATAACGGCATTTGTTTCGGTTACCATCCATGGAAAAATTGGATATTAAAAATTAAATCTCTGAGAGAGTGCACATACTAAAGGGTGTCCCAAGAAGAACGCAATTTTTAAATTTTAAATAAAACACAGATTTAAAAAAAAATCGTGAAACTTTATTATATCGTAAAGTAGACAGAATGAGGTTATGTATGGAACAATATATCGTGCAGAGGGCCGCCGCGGCTTTGCTGGCATGCACGCGATCTTTTAATGAAATTTTCAATGACCGTTTTGCATGAATGCTGCGGTATTTCATTAATGCAGCGTCCAATTTCCTCTTTTAAGGCTTGAGTCGTCGTCGGCTTATTCGCGTAAACCATCGACTTCATCGACCACACAGTGACATGTTGAGGATACACTTGCTTCTCGTGAATCACTCGAGGATTTTCCTCACCCCAAATGCGACAATTCTGCCTATTGACGAAGCCATCAAGATGAAAATGGGCCTCGTCACTGAAGATGATTTTATCGGCAAAATCAGCATTTTCATGTTGTCTCTCCAATACCCAATTAACGAACTCCCTTCGCTGTCCATGGTCAGCTGGCTTCAGTTCCTGAGTCAATTGAACTTTGTATGCATGAAGATGCAAATCTTTTGTCAAAATTCGCTGCAGTGGATTTGGAGACACCAATTTGCTGAGCTAGGTGTCGAATTGAGGTGGATGGAGTTTGAGCGACATCATCACGTACAGCTGCGACATTTTCGGTCGATCGACCTGGTCGATGGCGCATTGTTGTCTTTACATCACTAACAGACCCAGTTTCGGCAAATTTATCCATTAATCTCTTTACAGTTGACTCTTTTGGAGCATTATTGTGACCCCAAATTGATCGCAATTTGCGAACTGTAGCCGCAAAACTTTCACCATTTTGGTAAAACAATTTCACAATGAGAATGCGTTGTTCATTCGTGTAGCGCTCCATTTTTACTAACCTCGTACCTTCTACTAGCAAACAATAACAATTGTTCAAATGTCAAACAATGACACTTCGAATGTTGCCAGTTTTAAAAATTGCGTTCTTCTTGGGACACCCTTTATATGAAACAATTGTTTGGAGTTAAACAACATCGAGTTTAACTTTAACTCCGAATCACCGTGTTAGGCAATATGGGTAGCAGAATTCATGTTTTTTGTGTACTTTAACAATGTGTACAAATTAATCCTATTTTTGCAAATTTGAGACATGTTTTCATAAAAAACCAGACTAATTTTTGATCCCACCTTAATTGTAAGATTGGAACACACTTTCTTCTCCTTAACAGTATATTTAAAGTTATTAAGATCTGCGGATTCGCCATAAGAGATCTCTATTGCAAGAGAGATAGAGTATAATAAAAGTAAAATTTGTCTCAATACAGTACCGTGAAAATGTGATTACCAAGGAAGGCAAATTTTCTTGTTTTGCTGTTTTTTACTTTACTTATATTTGTTTTTTTCCGCTTTTTGGATTTTCCAGTTTTTAGCTTTAAAGAAGCTTTTTCTTAAGATGTTTGAGCTTTAAATTGCTTTTTTAATATTTTCTTTGGAATAAAAGTGCTTGTTTCTAAAAAAGAATATCTTTTTTGCTAGTTTTGTTCTTTAAAAAAAATGTTTTTCCCCAACTTTTTACATATGCTTGTTTTTTGCATCTGTACTAAAATATATATTTTTTTGCTTTAAATACATTGAAATTTCCCTTTTCTCCATTTGCTCCAGGGTCTCGGAAAGTTATAGAAAAATATTTTTAAAGTGTCAATATCACCAAAACTAAGATAGCGTCAAATAGATAAAGAATTTGCTTCTTTTGAATATTAGCAAACGCCATTATTCCTTATGAAACTTATGAAGGTAAAAGTTCAATAAATGGAGATCAATTATAATTAAATATTGTAAATTCAAAAGCAAATATTCGAAGTTCTTTCAAAGCTGAATAAATATGTTACATTAAGCATTAAGCAGCAAACAGAAAATAAGTTAAATACACATTCAAAACTTTATTAGCAAATTGTTAATAATTGCTAATAATTCAAGTATAACACAACAATAAATATGGCTTAAAACTTGTGGCTATTCAAACTACGAATACAAACATAAATACATGCATTTAGTATATTGTCAATAAAATTAAAGGAAGTTAACTAATATTCCCAAAAAAAAAAAAAAAACAAAAACAACAATCTACTGTGATACTCAACATATCCAAAACAATCATTGAAGTACATTTATCAGTGTAAGTCAACTGCACAATGGTCATAAAAATAAAGATGCAACTCAAAGATAAATCTATGAAAATAAGCAAACAAACCTAAAATAAGAAAAAAACCGGATAAAAATTAAAAAAAAAAAAATCAACAGACAAATAAGCAAACAAATACTACGATGCATATAAATAACACATAATTTAATAAAGGAATTGAATAACAAATTGAAATTTTTTTCAACAAGAACAACAAGAAGAAATTATCCATTGAATGGATTTGTTTTATTATTGCAATTGAAGCCTGCCAATGATTTAGACCGGGGGGAGTCTGTAAAAGGTTAATCAAAAAGTTAACGATTTAAACTTGTTGATTGTGTTTATTTTATAAGACATCTAATCTAATCATAAACAACCCATACAAAAAGTTATAATTTATTTTTTTTTACAAAATAAATTATTTTCTATATATTGCCAACTTAAGGCCCTTAGATTAAATAAAAATACAATGTGTATTTTCTATCCAGAAATACACAGCATTAATAGTCAGAAATTTAAGATTAGTACAAAAAATTGGTGATTCCAAACTGAAGCTTTTTTTACTCTTTTGCCGTTTTCTTTTCTTACAAATAATGTTGTATTTTTTCTGCCCTTTGTTACAAAATGTCTTTTTGTGCATAGTAATAAAAAGTAAAAACCGATAAACTAAATATCATATAAAAGGTATTTAAGAGACCTATTTAAATGTGTTTAAAACATGTCCAAGCATGCACAACTTCTTTAATAAAACATCAAAATATACAAAATGTAACATATTGTTAAATTTTACAAAATTTAAGGCAACATATTTTATCCACATTTTAATAGGTCTCTTAAATACCTTTAATTTGATACCAAATTTGTCCGCTTATACTTTTTATTACTACTGCACAAAAAGGCTTTTTGTAAAAAAGGGCAGAAAAAGGCAAAAATTTTTGTCAGAAATGAAAGAAAACGCCATTATACATATTTAAATGCAGAATCGTTCATTCTTAATCTTAATTATTGAAATAAGTTTAAATTAATAAGGTTGAAAAAACAAACAGATATGTTTGGAAAAACTTTAAAAATATATTGGCGTGTTTCTATGTTTGCTTGGAAATATGCTTGGGTCTGATGAAATTCACCTGCCGGCTAACACATGTATACTATGTTTGCACCCCACAAACATAATAAAGATAACCCAATATACCATATAGCAATCAAACTGCAATACAACTTGAGAATAAGCTTATATAAATAGTGTGTTTTAAGCTTTTCTTAATTTCGTTTATTATAATGTTTATAAAATTTGAATTTACAAGCAGTATTTAACAATGCTTGAGAAAAGATTATTATACCTTACATAACTTTTTCTCAAGTATGCTTATAAACAACATACAACAACAACGCAATATGACGATTGAAATAGAAATATTTTTCAATGCATTCTCGTGTTGTTGTCTTTGTTCTACGCTTCTAATTTATACAACAAGGGCCGTTACTTTTTTTTTAAATTTGTCAAACGTGGTTTGCGTGCTCATTTGGTTGTAAGTTTTATAAAGTGAGCGTGCAATTGCAAATTAAATTTAATTATTTTTATAATAGTTTTTATTTATGGTTAAAATTAATTATTATTATTTATATATAAAATATATTATTATTTTTTATATATTAAAAATGAATTATTATTTTTTATATTTAAAATAAATTATTATTATTTATATTTAAAATTAAAATAAAAAAAATTAAATTAAAAAAAATAATTGTGATTTCTCTTTTTTACACATAATAATAGATTATATGTGAAGCTTATTCTAAAATTATGTAAAAAAGCTTATAAATATATTGAGTCAAATAAGCTTTTCTATACACAAGTTAATACAATATAATTTTTTGTAAGCTTATTCTACAATTGCAAGAATAAGCTTATAGTAATCATACACACATAATATTTTCACGAGGGTTCCGTTTTGATTTTTCTACAATTGTTACGATAGCCGTTTTCAATAAATTCTCAAGTCTTTTTCAAGCTTAAGGCTTGTGTTTATAAGCTTATAATAATATTTCTCTCAAGTCATTTGGTATGTTGGGAAATTTAAACTTCAAATGCATACATATATCTTTTTTTCGGTGCGAAAATAAAAAAAAAAACATTACATGAAAATTATAAAAATTAAATATTTGGAAGCATACTTCAAACATATAATTTGTTGTATCTAACAATGTACGAGAGCGAATCAATAAGTCCGTAACTTTTCTAAATTCCCTCATAGTTATATGAAATGCAACACTGCTGCCATCAAGTTCGACATGTTAATAGACTACTACTACTGTCAAATTTTGAGCATGTTCCGTCATTTACTTTGCGTTTAACAGCTGTTCAAAACATACAACCTCGTGGATTTTTTTAAAAATGGAAAAAGTGAATTTTGAGTGCTCATTAAACATTATTTTTTGCGAAAAAAACCGTCAATGAAACCAAGAAAAAGCTTGATAAATACTATGGGGACTCTGCACCATCGATTTCAATGGTAAAAAAGTACCTTTTGTTAAAAAAGTACCTTTTGTTAAAAAGTACCTTTTGTTAAAAAGTACCTTTTGTTAAAAAAGTACCTTTTGTTAAAAAAGTACCTTTTGTTAAAAAAGTACCTTTTGCTAAAGAAGTACCTTTTGTTTAAAAAGTACCTTTTGTTAAAAAAGTACCTTTTGTTAAAGAAGTACCTTTTGTTTAAAAAGTACATTTTGTTAAAAAAGTACCTTTTGTTAAAAGAGTACGTTTTTTTGTTAAAAAAGTTCCTTTTTTTTTGTTAAAAAAGTACCTTTTGTTAAAAAGTACCTTTTGTTAAAAAAGCACCTCTTGTTAAAAAAGTACATTTTGTTAACAAAAAAAATTATTTTAGAACAGTACCTTTTTGAAAAAAAATTGTTAAAGAAGTAGCTTTTATTAAAAAAGTACATATTGTTAAAGAAGTATCTTTTGTTAAAAAATACCTGTTGTTAAAAAAGTACCTTTTGTTAAAAAAGTATCTTGTTTTGAACTAAGGCACAATTTTATATCCTTTGAATAAAAGTTGATAAAAATTTTTGTGATTTGTTTTGTCTTGGTAAAAAGTACTTTTTGTTAAAAAAGTATCTACTTTTTGTTAAAAGAGAACCTTTTGTTAAAAAAGTACCTTTTGTTAATAAAGTACATTTTATTAAAAAAACGTTTTGTTAAAAAAATATCTTGTTTCGAACTATGGCACGACTAATTCAGTAGGTTGAACAATTTTATCTCCTTTGTATTAAAGTTGATGAAAAATTTTGTGATTTGTTTTGTCTTCGGCTTCAAAAACAAATAGAAAAGGAAATATATATTGACATTTATTATCTATAATGAAATTTATGTTAAAGAAAAAACAAATATTCACACGCTTTTTATTCCTAACAGTTTAAAATTATAAATTTTTTAGTCGTTTATACAATTTGGGAATATAACACCAAATATACGCACTCACAATCAATTGCATACAAATAGGTATCAATGGTAAAAGGAAGATATATCTCCTTACCCCTTCTCTTTGAACAATCAGTCATATTCACACTTTTCATTTTATACCAGAAAAGACGAAGAGAAACTAAAAATAACACTGATTGTATCCATATCTTTACACAGAAAAAATGAATGTACTACACTTGTATGTTAACACATGCTGCTGTTTAAGTATGCTCTGATGGAAGCACAGACGAACGATCGAATGAACGGTAAGGAGGGACAGATATACAAACGAAAGGATAGATAGACGGATGGACGGGGCTTATTTGTTAGCAAGGTAATTTTACGCTATATCTTATCTGAGGTGTTTGTATGGAATACAATCTACAAAAATATTGCAGAGAGTTTCATCATCAGGGCAACGATTTTTCATGCACAAAAAAATAGAAAATATGCACTTAAAATATGCATTAAAAAACCAAAAATATCCACAATAAATGCAAAAATATGCACTAAAAACCAAAAAAAAAAAAGTGTACTTAAAACAGGATGCTACATCAGGTTTACAAATTCTTGCTTTTGTTTATTTTTAATTTAAAATATAATTTTAATTTAATATGTAATAAAATGCAAAATTTAGTAAATATGCATTAAAATCCATTAAATATGCAATTAAAAGCCAAATATGCATTTATAGTAAAATATGCAACAAGAAATCGATGTCATTTTGTTGCAAACTATTTTATTAGAAAAGCTATTTGCTTAAAATCATTTTTGGACTATTGATTGCAAACATGCATTTGCATAAAAGTCGCTGCCCTGATCATCATACAAAAAAATATATATTTCAACTTGCAATATATGTGTCTACATTTGCAGTCATCATTCGTATACTACAAGCAGTAGGGTACAAATTATTTTCGTATTTTGTAAATTTTTTGTTTTTCCGTTAACTTTGGTAAATGATATTTGGTCCCATGTTGGGCGCCATTGTATTGCAATTAAATAAATTTGTTTTACAGAAATATTTGCAAATGCAATGGTATTGTTGCTCCTGCAAAGTAACTTGATAAATAATATGTGAGCCCATGTTGGGCGCCATTATACAGCTTTGTTAATAATGTCAAATACAAGTTTGGGTCGATTTAAAATTTCCAAATACCTTAAAGTATTTTGGGTTTAATGTCACAATAATTACAAAACTGTGATATAAAGGACACCCTAATATTTATAAAAAGAAACACAATTTCTGTACTTGTTCAGTTCTTTCACAATATTTCACGATTTTTTTTTGATTATGTTTGACTGTTATGTGTTATCAACACTTTTTTTGTTTTTTATTTTTAAACACAACAACATCGTTTTGAATTGCAAAAAGATTACATTACTTATTTTATTTTTCATCATGTTTGGTTTGATAGTTTGAAGTGGCTGGTTATTTGGTGGGTGTAATTTTTTCCCACGCTTAACCCCTTATTGAGTTTCATTGCAATTTTTTTTTCATTTAAAAACCGTATAAGAATTTCATACTTAAATTTCTTTATGATTTTCCGTATGTTCTTTCTCTAGTGGGTGATTACGTATTTTGTGAGTTTTGATGTGCAAAGTTGATGTGCAAAAATAAACTGTGTACAAATAAAACACCTGAGTAAATATAAATTGTATTACATATAAAGAGAGATTGTTTTATTATATTTTTATTAAGCTTACAATTTGTATACAATTTCAAGAAGTAACATGAAGTTTTAAAACAGTCGTGTGAAAATTTTTATCATTCGCAAAATAAGATTTTAAATTATGAGAATTGTAAACAATTGTTATTAATTGCACATTACTCGTTTTAAATAAGGTCGAGACAAATTTGTTGATAAAAAAAAAAAAGATTATAAAACAATTTTTTATATTCTTTAAATATTTTATATTTGCAATTCATTCATTGCTTAATTCAAAGTCGAATTTAAAAAATCAATACCCTTAAGAAAAAAATCAGAACTTTAGGTTGTTTAAATTTGAAGCCTAAATTTAACCAATATAATAGGCATGTTTTCTTTGTACACTTAAGCTAGCAAGTTATTTCATTTATATGGGGAATTAAGCGAGTACTAAGCGACTAGTTCTTAACTCGCTTAATTCTCCATATAAATGAAATAACTTGCTAGCTTAGGTGTACAAAGCAAAACATGCCTAATAAACATATTGCAACAAATTTGAGATGCACTGTATTCAAATGAGAAATAATTTTATGCGCATTCTGCCAGTGTCATGGAAAAAATTTCAGGTTTAAAAAAAGAATAATAAAAAATTCTAGAGTAACAATTGAAAAATATACAACGGACTTAAAAAATTTTTACAATCTCGTCTTCAGCATATTAAAATTAACTAAAGTTTTTAAGTAAAAACGATGTACCACATGACATAAATAAAATGTAGGTGATTTTTTGAAACTCGGAAATTTGATTTTTCATAACTTTTCCACCAAGGAACAACATCAGTCCACACATCTTGAGCACATGAAAAAGACAAATGTATGCGTTCTGTTTAATATTTTACAAGTCCAATCAGAAAAAAAGTTAGTAGAAAAATTTGTAAACGGTTTTCAATCCCACTTTACTATTTTTGTACTGATTTTTAGTAAAAAAAATTGTTATTGTTATCACATTTTACAAATTACAGAATTTTTACAGAATATTTACAAATTTTTGTTGCTAATTTCAGAAATCATTTTACAAAATTTTTGAAAACCAATTTGCTAGAATTAGCAAAGAAATTTACTAATTTAAAAAAAGAACATATTGAAGGAAATTTTATTTCTAATTAAAACTTCACCTACAAACTTAAATTGCCTTAAAATGTTGCATAGATTTAAAAAAGGGATCGGCAGTAAGAAAGTAATCGGAAGCAAAAAAAAATATAGCACAAAAATTTTTTTTTTAAATTTAATCTTAAAAGTAAAAAAAAAAATTGACTTAAATATTTTTCAAAAAGAAAATTACCAAATTAAAACAAACTAATAAATTCGTTAATGTTTTAACAATTTTTAAGGTTTTTAAGCCTTTATTTTTTTTTTATTTTGTATAAAATATTTTTTAAAAAATATAATCAAAATTTTTGATGGTCGATAAAAAAATAAATCTAAAACTTTGTACTAATATTAATAGTATTTTGTAATTTTTTTTTTTTGCTGATTTTAGTAAACAGATTTTAAATTCCACTTTACACAAAGTCTACTAAAATTTAGTAGCGGCTACTAATTTTTCTACTAATTTTCTACATTGTACTACACGTCAGCAGACATGTGTTGCTAAGATTAGCAAAAAATACTGCTGGGCTCAAATTAGCAGAATTTCCCGTAATAACAGCAAAATTTTCAGTTGCCATTACAGACTTTTTTTGGTGAGTATACATTAAATGTATCCGCATACATTTTGTACTAAAAAAATAAGCAAGTGACAACATTGATCAGCTGATTCTATATTAGTCGAAAAAAATGAAAAGTTTGTAAAAGATTTGCAATTTGCAAAATGTGGAAAGTAAAATCTTTATTAAAACTTTATAAGTGTATTTTTATTAACAAAAATTTGTTAAATTAATAAATATTATACAATATCCCTTATTTATTGATATAATTTTCCTTCAATATTTTGCAATTCAAAATTTTTTTTCAAAAAAATTTTTTTGGCAGAAAACAGCTGTTGTAAAGTGTTGTTAAATTGGATAAAACTAACTTCAAGTAGTTTTAATTTTAAAGCAGACTTTAACGATTAAAGTATACTAGAGCGCCCCGGTAGGCTAGTTGGTAGCGTGCTAGCATATCAGTGCGGGGGTCGTGGGTTCAATTCCCACCAGAGGCTCTGTTTTTGCTACAACGAGCCGAAGGCCTTTGTTGCTAGTGCTCGGTTAGGGTATTAACATATAATTTGTAATTATATGATTAATAAATAAAATAAATAAATAAATAAATAAATAAATAAATAAATAAATAAATAAATAAATAAATAAATAAATAAATAAATAAATAAATAAATAAATAAATAAATAAATAAATAAATAAATAAATAAATAAATAAATAAAGTATACTATTACATCCACCAAAAAAAGTCTGTACTGGCAATTGAAAATTTTGCTGTTATTACGGGAAATTTTGCTTATTTGAGCCCAGCGGTATTTTTTTTTTTTGCTAATCTTAGCAACACATGTCTGCTTCTAAATTTTAGTAAACTTTCTGTAAAGTGGAATTAAAAATTTGTTTGCTAAAATCAGCAAAAAATTACTAAATATTTTTAATATTAGTACAAAATTGCAAATTAATTTTTTTTATCGACGATCAAAATTTTTATATTTTATTTATTTTTATCAACAATATTTTAGACAAAATTAAAAAAAACAAAGGTTTAGGAATTATAAAAACATAAATATAAACGTATTTATTATTTTGTTTTAATTTAGTAAATTCTGTTTTGAAAAATATTTTAGTCAATTTTTTTTTGCTTTTAGGTCAAACATTAATTGATTTCAGGGCTGATTTTAGAAATAAAAAAACTTTTAAGAGCTATTTTAAGTTAATGTATCTTCACTTCCGATCCCTTTTTTTAATCTATGTACCATTTTAATGCATTTAAGTTTGTAGGTGTAAGTTTTAATTAGAAATAAAATTTCCTTCCATATCCACTTTTTTAAAATTAGTAAACTTTTTTTTTTGCTAATTTCAGCAAATCTGTTTTCAAAAATTTTTAAAATGATTTCTAAAATAAGCAACAAAAGTTTGTAAATATTCTGTAAAAATTTTGTAATTTACAAAATGTAAATAGCAAACAGATTTGCTTAATAACAATTTTTAAAAATCAGTACAAAAATAGTAAAGTGGGACTTAAAACCGTTTAAAAATTTTTCCACTAACTTTTTTTCTGAGTGTACTTGTCAATAGTAGGCCTAAAGTATACTTTATTT
Organism: Eustalomyia histrio; assembly: GCA_949748255.1. Classification (NCBI taxonomy): domain Eukaryota; kingdom Metazoa; phylum Arthropoda; class Insecta; order Diptera; family Anthomyiidae; genus Eustalomyia; species Eustalomyia histrio. Next base: position 60,761,950 of record OX456524.1, read on the forward strand.
TTACTAAGATTATGTGTTATTGATTCTATTGAGTTTCTATAAGGACATTTTTAAGATTTTTTGGATAGTCCTAGTCTAAGTATTTTTCATGAGAAAGGTCCTAAATATCTAAGAATTTTTTATTCAAAGAATGGCCTTATAATCTAAGTTTTTTTTTAAGAATATATATTTTTATCTAAGAAACAGTTTGCAGAATCTTAGAATTTTTCTTAAAGAAAAATCCTCAGAATCTAAAAATGTTTCTATCAGAAAATTTCTAAAAATGTAGTATTTCACATAAGAAAACTTTTCGTAGAAAACAACTCTTGGGTTCTATATAAAAAATTGTTTTAGTAATATTCTGAATTAATAAACATATTTTTTTAAAACCAAAAATTATTCTTGTTCTTATTGAAAATAATTAAAACATATAAAATCTTTATATAAAGGGTGTTCCAACCATCATGCATGATGTTAATTGTGAGTCACACCTTAACGTCAATTTTTTGCCCAACTTAATTTGACACAATTGAACAGAGCGTTAAGATTGTTGAAGCCTTTTACGAAAATGGGCGTTGAAATCAAAATGCACTTCATGATTTTTTTGATCAGCATAATCGACCTAACGTGTGCACAATCGGTAGAATTGTGAGAAAATTTCAGCAAACCGGGTCTGTAGGAAATGTGAAAACACTTGTGCATGCTCGCCCAGTTCGTTGTGGGGAAACATTGCTGCTGTTCGCGATAGTGTGGCAGAAGAGCCGTCAACCTCGTCTTGTCGTCGGTGTTCGCTCTCGCGATATAATAACGGACTTCTTGTGGCCAGAAATTTACCTGGACGATATGTGATTCCAACAGGATGGTGCCACTTGCCACACAACCAACGAAACAATGGCTCTTTTGCGTGTGAAATTCAATGGCCGTATTATCTCACGTCGTGGCGATGTTAATTGGCCGCCACAATCATGTGATTTGACACCGTTGGACTTCTTTCTTTGGGGATATTTAAAAGAAAAAGTGTACGCCAATAAGCCAAGAACAATTTAAGAGCTAAAGAATGAGATAATTCGGCACATTAACGACAATGAACCGCAATTATATCTCAGAGTCATTGAAAATATGGACCATCGGATAGATGTATGCCACCGAAGCCATGGCGGGCATTTGGCCGATATATTCTTTCACACATAATTGTCATAGATTCTTCTATAATAATAAAAATTATTGAGATAATTCTCTAAAAACATTTTGTTTTATTTACAATTAACATCGTGTATTATGATTGGACCACTCTTTAGAATCTTTTTGACAATGAATTGATTAGTGTAAATTATAATGTTATATGTATACAGCATTTTCGACCCCCCCCCCCCCCCCATATTTAAAAATGATCATTTATTATAGTTTTTACATGGTTGTCTGAACTGACACAATTTATTTTATGAAAATAAGACCACGTTTTCCTTCATAACTCTGGAACGAAATCAAATGTGTCTCTACCTTAAAATTTGCACAAATTGTGGCTTCTCTACATATATTTTTTTCAGAATTTTAAAAAAATTGGATTTTGAGATATGAGTCTTTGAAGATTAAACTTAAAAAAATGACCTTTAACCTTTAAATACAAAAAAACTTTTGGGACGCTATTTTGAAGGCGGTATCAATAGAAAAATGTTAGGTTGTATAGTTTAGAAGTTATGGGCGACTTTGTATGGACTCTTTTTTGATATTTTGACATTTTTGCCAATTTTCATGACGTCATATTTAGAAAACCGAAAGGGTTTGGGATCAAAAGGTTAATGATTTGATAAACACTACCCATTTACAGCAAGCATATATTAGTAGCAGTGATCTTGTAGCAATCATGTTTTTCTCTGCGTGCAGTGAGAAATAGTAAAACCTTTGAATATACACACAGAAAAAAAATATTGTCAGTTTCCAACAAAATTTCGTTCTGACCACAAAATTCGGTTAACACAACTGAATTTTTGTTTTGCAACATCCAAAACATTCAGCAATCACATTTTCTAACTAAATTTATAGGTTGTCACAACCAAAAATACAATTTTCAATTCAGTTGTCACTTTATTTTTCTGTGTGTAGTTTATCACGAAAAAAAAAAATAAAAATCAACAATAACATCACATGCAACTTAACCTATTTTCCGGCAGAGATGCCTTATGACATCACGAGGATTCCGCGAAAGTATTAGTTCGGCCGGATGCTATGAACACACGCGTACATATTCGGTTGTAGGACCATATTATTGAGACAAGGGCCTAAAAGTGTTTTACCCTCGGGCGGTGATGATTTATATTATTAAAATCGATGGCGCATAATAATTACAAAGAAAAAAACTTACTTAACATTACATCTGCTTAATTTAACACTCAATATGTTCTACCCATATTATTTGTTGGTACCTTAACCTCATTATTGTAATTCGTTTTTTTTTTTATATTTACAAAACAGCTTCTGAGTAAAAATTTAAGTACATTCATCTGAGGAACAAAATAGTTTACACTGTGCAGTATAATAAATCATTATATCGATATATCGTCATACAAATAACATGCAACTTCTTAAAAAAAAACAACAACAACAACGAAGGATGCTACTACGCTAAAAACAACTTGGCCGACCATCATATCCCGGTAAAATATGTATGGCTTGAATGAATAACCAATCAACTTAGCAGACTAAGATGAAGTATGAACATGTTGTACTTGTTTTATTATGGTCAGAATGAGAGCTTTTAAAAAGACAATTGCATCCTGCAGGGCAAAAACTCCTACTGAAAGTAAAATCCAATATAAAACTAAAGGAAAATATTTATTATTTGTAATATTGCTGCTGCTGCTGTTGATACAAACATACCAATAAAGAAATACGCGGGCGTTAAAGTTAAATATTGTAAATATATTTATAAATAAGATGAAGTTGAATGTTGGTTGTGATGAGAACGAGGATGATGGCAATGTAGTTGTAAACTTACAATATGTTATATTTTATACAGGACTTATTATAGGGTGACCACTTTTATTTTTTTTTTCCGTATCAACAGAGACAGTCCTCAGAATATGATGGAAATTTGCTTAAAGTCTGCCTGCATACATATTCTAAAAAACATTTTGCAGAATTTGAGAATACATTTTTGCATAGCAATTTTTTTTTAGAATTAAATCTTGCAATTTAAACTTCATCTGGTCACCATTAAAGTTTTTGTGCAAAACCCTGACAAATTTCTTTAAGAAAATTACTTCATTTTAATCATTATGTAAAAACGTAAACCAATTGATATGGTACCATGAAGGTGGTGGTACATTCAGAGGTTGAAAGGAACTTATTTTGTAATTCATAATATAACTATAAAAATTAAATTTCTAACAATATGCTTACACTCACCAAAAAAAGTCTGTAATGGCAACTGAAAATTTTGCTGTTATTACGGAAAATTCTGCTAATTTGAGCCCAGCGGTATTTTTTGCTAATCTTAGCAACACATGCCTGCTGACGTGTAGTACAATGAAATTAGTAGAAAAATTAGTAGCCGCTACTAAATTTTAGTAAACTTTTTGTAAAGCGGAATTTAAAACCGGTTTGCTAAAATCAGCAAAAAAAGTTTGCTAAATATTGTGAGTATTAGTAGAAAATTTTAATTTTTTTATCGAGCATCAAATTTTTTTTATTTTATTTTTTTTTTTAATATTTTATACAAAATTAATTTCTGTTTTGAAAAATATTTTAGTAAATATTTTTTTTTTACTTTTAAGGTCAAATTTTAATTGTTTTTAGGTCTGATTTTTAGAAATAAAAAAGCCTTTTAGTGCTATTTTAAGTGGATGTTCTATTTACAAACATGAGTCGAAATATTCACTTCCGATCCCTTTTTTAATCTATGTAACATTTTAAGGCAATTCAAGTTTGTAGGTGTAAGTTTTAATTAGAAATAATATTTCCTACAATATCAACTTTTTTAAAATTAGTAATTTTTTTTTGCTAATTTTAGCAAAACGGTTTTCAAAAATTTGTAAAATGATTTCTGAAATTAGCAATAAAAATTTATAAATATTCTGTAAAAACTCTGTAATTTGTAAAATGTAAATAGCAAAAAGATTTGCAAATTAATAATTTTTTTACTAACAATCAGTACGAAAATAGTAAAGTGGGATTAAAAACCGTTTACAAATTTTTCTACTAACTTTTTTTTCTGAGTGTAATATTAAACTCGTCACATAAATTACGCCCAACGTTGATTACTTCGAATATATATTATGTACTTGAAATTTTTTACACGATTTGTTTCATTACATAAAATGCCTAAATTTAAATCTATTTTATATTTTTATTACTTTAAAATTATTTTTAAATTAATTCCTTAGAGCACAACCGGTGTTTAATATAGCACGGGTCTCCAAAGAGATACTGCCAAAGAAGGCATTTCCAGGCAATACAATACTTTTAAAGCTCTGAAAGCAGTAAGAAGTTAATATGGTAAAATGAAAAAAAGGTAGGAGACTTACTACTATATTATTGGCAAAGTAACATCATGCGTGCATGTATGTGTGTGTGTGTTTATACCCAACATACCAAATAACTTGAGAAAAATATTATTATAAGCTTACAAACACAAGCCTTAAGCTTGATAAAGACTTGAGAATATATTGAAAAAGGCTATCGTAACAATTGTAGAAAAATCAAAACGGAACCCTCGTGAAAATATTATGTGTGTATGATTACTATTCTTGCAATTGTAGAATAAGCTTACAAAAATAATATATTATTAATAGTTGAAAAAGAGAAATCATAATTATTTTCTTTAATTTAATTTATTTTTTATTTTAATTTTAAAAATAAATAATAGTAACTGATTTTAAATATAAAAAATAATAATTCATTTTAAATATAATTAATAATAATTAATTTTAACCATAAATAAAAATATTTAAATATAATATGCAATTGCACGTTCACCACATAAAATTTACAACTAAATGTACACGCAAAACACGTTTGAAAAATTTAAAGAAAAAGTAATGGCACTTGTTGTATGCATTATAAGCGTAGAATGTAGTGAAAAATATTTCTATTTCAATCGTCATATTGCGTTGTTGTTGTATGTTGTTCATAAGCATACTTTAGAAAAAGTTATGTATAATAATCTTTTATCTAGCATTGTTAAATACTGCTTGTGAATTCACATTTTATAAATATTATAATAAACGAAATTAAGAAAAGCTTAAAACACACTATTATTATAAGCTTATTCTCAAGTTGTATTGCAGTTTGATTGCTATATGGTATATTGGGTAAAAACTCTGGTTAGTATGTAAGAGTTTGTTTTCAACATATGAGAAATGAAACGTTTTACTGTTGCTGTTCATAAATCATGATATGCTAAAAAAGTATTCTCAATACTTCAATTTTAATCTTTACACAAATATACTCATAATCTTGTTTATTCAGTCAGTTAAACGAAGACACTTTATTATAAACGGTACCACAGACCAGCCCAGCTTCCTGGCTGGCTGGCTGGCTTATTGACTGAACGTGTATGGCTGCCTACAAATCGTAGAGTATAGAGTGGGGGCTTAAACAAAATCTTGTTAATTTTTGACATTTTTTCTTGTGTTATTTATCATTTAAAATGTATTAAAAAAAGTACTTTTATTTTTTTGCATTTGCTTTTGTCTTTTTAAATAATTTATAGACCAGCAACATACTAGCAACCATTCAAAGAAAGAAACAAATTTAAGCTACCAATATGGTGCTTGTACAATGTCGAACAAAAAGAGTTTCTAGAAAAATCTACCATATTTTCCTGAGTAAAGGAATTGTGCGAATTTTGCAATGAACTTGTCCACATTTTTTCAAAATTAATTTAAAAAAATATATATATTTTTTAATTGTAACCTGCAATAACTTTTAAGGTCGTTAACAAGATTTGGGCAAGAAAGTGTGCCCTCAATAAGTCTTTGCACAGTCATATAAGCAGCAGTAGGAATTTAAAATAAAAGTAAGTTTTTTCAAAAATGTTCAGTTACAAGAGGCGACTGGCAAATTTTAAGAAAAATAAGTCATTAACTTTTTTTTTTAACAATCGATTGATGAAAAAAATGAATTACTGCACGAAATTCGAACGATTCTACTTGAAAGGCAAAACAAGTAAGAAAATCAAAGATAATTTAGGCAAAGTCCATGTCACATCTGCACAAGTGTTTAAGAATATCTACAATTGAGCAAATGAATTTAAACGTGACCGTACAGCCAGAAATAATGAACACCATTCAGAACGTCCAGTTGACGCAGTTATTTCAGAAGTCATTTACGATATAGTTCAGAGGGTATAAAAATCAATCGGCAAGATGGTTGTCGGATTTGTTCAATCGTCCGTCTGATTTAGTATGTGGTTTAGAGCTTTTCCGTTGGGATCATAATAAAGTTATTACATACATAACTATTTATGAGACATGGATTCACCAGTATACAACAGAAATTAAACAAAAAGCAATGCAATGGATTTTTCCAGATGAATCCGCATCGAAGAAAGCAGAGACTGTCGAAGAGAGAAAGGGCCATTGAGCCTTCATGAGAAATCTCATCATGTTGTTTAGATCCCGTTTCCATAGCCTTAAAATTACCCTTGTCCTGTCCACATCCGGGTCACCTTACATGACTTTTTTGATCGCACCAACATTATCCCCATTCCAGATCTTCTTGTGCATGTTGTTGGTTCATTGTCCAAGCACCGTTTTCGTCATCTGAAAAGGTCTCGGATTTTAAAGGTTAACAGAGACCAGGTTCAATCCATTCCTGGTCAGCCTGTCAGCCCTCGGGTACCCATATCAACCTCAGACGACTCCTGCCACAATAAGCGTTTCTAGCAGTTCAAAGCCATCTTAGTTTTCACAGACTCAACTGACAGAGTTAGCCTGACTATCAGTGAAGATGACTGCATCTTTAGAATAATCAGACGGAATAAAAAATCGAATGCACTTCGTAATAGCCACAACGTACGCCTAAAAACGGTGTTGTCTAAAAGCCGTAAGCATATTTCTATTCCCAGATCTTCACAAAGGAAACCTTAACCAGTTCTTATGTCCAGTTTGAACCCATCATTGGTATGATCCAAAATACCTTCATTCCTCTACTGCTCCCTGTCTGGAATAGGAAAATTGCAGTCCGCCAATACACGTTGTTCCTTCAAGTTTGAAAGCCGCAAGTGCAGCCTCACATTTAACTTCAAAATCTATCGGTCCAATGGAGAATATCGCTGCCATTGCCCTTGTAGATGTCGATTAAATCTCACCGCCAATGCCCAGACAACATAGCCGCTAAAGCCTTTGGAGTTTTCCCACATTACATCTTCTAAGGATTTAAGGCCACCTCACAATGGCGGTATATGTCATTATCGGTCTGACGACACTTATGTAAAGCCAGTGGGTAATTTGAGCATCCAATCCCAATCCAATGCTCTTCTACACATTGCCAACTATATGGTTACCCCAGCAGAGTTTTCTTTCCAGAACAACTACCAGGTACTTGACACTATCCTTAAATACAATGGTCAACCCCCAGACAAACTTTTTTCATCATTATTGGGACAAGTAAGCGAAGAAATCATGTAAAAATGCATCACTTTAGCCCCCCAAAAAGATATCTTCCATCAAATTTTAATGGCAAAAATACACGAGTTGAGGCCGCATCCGTCATATTTTCCCCATTTGGTCCCCAGCTATTTTTTCTGTTTCAAAATTTACTTTTCGGGGGGCTTTAAAAAATTGAAGAACCGCTGGATGAAAAGGAGACTATTTTGAACAATAAAAAAATCAACCCAAAAAATTTATCTATGTTTTTGTAAAAACTTATTGACTTGCCCTGGTATTAAATTAAATTAATTTGAATGAAAATAACAGTCTGTCCTGCTAAAATTAACAGAAATATTTGCTAATTTTTAGAGTTTTAAAAATTTCTAAATTAAACTATTTTATTTTTGCTGTTCTTATTAATATTAAGCAAAAAAAATACTGATAATGATACAATAACCGACGCCTTAAGTGGCACAAGGCATATGTGGCTAAGGAACACTGGATGTCCTTTGTCTTCTTAAATTAACTCATTTAAGGAAATTGTTGCAAAAATACAAAATATCACAGTTACATTTCTTGTTATTACACAGTGCAACAAGAAAAAATTGCCTCAATGGTTTGAACTCAGTATGAAAGTATAGTTGGTTCGGAAAACAAAGTTATGGCTACTTGAAGTTTGTCATTTTTTACCATTTTTTCTATGAGTTATTTAAAATGAGTATATTAAAAATTTAAGTTTTTCTTTGTTGATCTCTTTTTTAATTTGTTTTTTGTGTTTTCATTTAAAAAAGAGCACTATTAATATATTTTTTTTTAATTATACACTCAAAAAAAAATTTAGTAAAAAAATTAAAATTTTTACTTTCTTTGTTTTTATGTATTTTTACCAACAATTTATTTTTAGTGTAAATTTGTTTTACTTAAGTGATTATTTGTATGTAGGTATATTTTAGAGAAATTTTTAAAGTTCTTAAGCAAATTCTTATAAAGGAATCATTCATAGACCATCTGAATATTTTATTTTTTATAAAATTAATGCCAACCTTTTGTTTCTTTAAAAAAAAAATTAATGCCTGTTCATTAATTTTAGTAAAATTTCAGGGTTAATAGGCAAATTTTTTAACTTAATCCAGAGAACCGTTGCTGGTTTTTTAAATAAAATTTATTATCATTATTTTGTCACAAATACTCTTTGGTTTTATTATAAAAAAGCAATAACATTATTTATGAAATTCACTACCTGCAATTGTAAAAGCATTGTTAGTTAAAGTACTAAAATGTTTGTATAAAACAAACCAATTAGTAAATTCCATAGTATTTCAATTAGGCAATGTTAAAGCTTAACTTTTGTTTTTTCTTGCCTTTTAAGGGGGAGACTGAATTGATTGCCTTTAAGTTAAAATATTCTTTTATAGTTAACTAAGTTAAGTATAATTTTTATGTATTTTTCTTAAATTCGGTAAAAAAATTATATATTTTTGAACTTTAGAAAAATTTGTTATTGTATCTAAGTAATCGAGTGCTATTTTATTTGTCTCTTCGACTTTTAAAAAAGTTTAAAAAAAATATGTATTTAAATTTTAATTTTTTTTATTTTAGTTTTTTTAACAATATGTCAACAACAAAAGTTCAGCTCAATTGAATACAAATCTTAAAAACTTAAGAAGTGCTTAAACTTTAATATTATTACAAAATTAATCTAATTTAAAATCGTCTCTTAAACTTTAGGTATTTATTTTAATTTAACTTTAAACTTCAAACTTTTTTTCATAAGATTTCTTGTTTTTCATCGAAAAATGTGTTTTTGTATAACAACGAAAAAAATAAAAATTTTAATTTTTTTACTAAAATTTTTTTTGAGTGTATAAAAAAAGTTTTTATTCTGTTATTTTGCAAAAAAAAAATCAAAAATATATTTGGAAGCAACGGAAGCAAACAAAAAAATAATTTTTAATATTAACTCATGGTGAAAAATTGGTCAAAAATGCCCAAATTCAAGAAGCCATAATTTTTTTTCGAACCAACTTTGAGAAACCCCTTGGCAATTTTGTCTTTCTTATGGTCTACTTTCATCCTGTGTTCAAATCATAGAGGCAATTTTCAATGACCCAGAATTTGTTGCATAGTGTTATTGGAATATGGAAAAATGTCATAAGTTAATTTTATGACATTTTTAGCTTAAACATTAATTGACATATACAAATCTTATCTTTTTTATTATTATGTTCGATAAATATGCAGTTTAATAAGCGTTATGTCAATTATAGGCAAGCGATTATGACGTAATATATAAAATGTGCCTGCGATATTTTGTATTGTAGTCAACAAACAAATTTTTTACATAAAAGCGCAAATTCAAAATTTTTTCCCCTTTGCTAACAAAATTTTAAAATATATTTTAAGCTACTTTAAGTTCAATAGTTAAGACTGTTAAGATTAGAGATGGACATGTGAGAGACTCACAATAATGCACAATAGTTTTTTAAATGGTTACTTTAATTTCATTTTTTTAATAATACTTTTTCTAGAAAATTAGGAAATTAACTAGTTTCTTTTTAATTGATTTTTTTTTGGAATAGAATATTAAAAATAATTTAAATGTTTACAAACAAAAAAAAAATCATATACCAAATTTTATTATTTTTTAAAACTTTTACTTGAAAAAAAAAAATATTTTATTAAAATTTTTAAAATTTATCTGAACTAAGTTGCATGAAAATTTTTCTTAGAAAGAGTTCATCAATTTCTAAAATCAAGTAAATTTTTATTATTACATAGGAAAATATTTATTACTTTTTGTTTTTAATTGTCTGAACTAACTTTTAGAAACCAATTCTTCAAAATTAGAAAGTGGTATAATTAAAAACTGAATTTGGAAATGGTTTTCTTAAATTTAGTTAATTTTACTACTCGCGAACAAAAAATGAACACACAAGTACTTTCTCGATTTTTTGAACTAAATGGGAGTAAATTATTTCCTAAATTTTTTTTTGAACTAAACTTAATTTTATTACTTTTTAGTATGCAAATTTCTTAAAACTAAGATGTTTTTTCTAAAAATTAATAAATTTTTATTTAATTAACTTGTTTTTTTCTAAAATCAAGAAATATTACTTAGAAAAAATATAAACTATTTCTGAGTATATAAACTATTTCGTTTTTCTTCAAACTTAGGAATTTTTATTCTTTTTAAGAACATTTTTCTAAGTTTTAATAAAATTTTACTTAAATTGAAGACAATTTATAAACTATTTTGAAGGAATTTTTTTATTACATTTTAGTTCATGTCTTTTTTTTTTTTTTGAGTGTACTATTACTGAGAATAAAAAAAGCTGCAGATTTAATAATATATAAATATTTTTCTGACAATCTGCTCAAGATTTACCAATTTTTGAGCTTTATTTGCCAACACAAAGTTTGCACCCTAAAGAACAATTTTTTTGACTTATAATATGACTAATCAAGTTTTCTATCTAAGGCAACCTCTGGTATTAGAGCCCTACGGGAAATGAAGAGTCGATTGATCCAAGGTGATAAATCTGTGATAGATAAATGAGGGACATGTCACAGAACTGGTATAAAATATAATTCAGTGTCTGAAAAAGTGGTAATTGCTGTAAAATATTGAAATGGTGAACATTGACTGATTCTTTCTGAATATATCATGTAACTAAAGAGAAATGATCGTAACACCAATATGGACTAAAGAAATTAGGACTGTTTTAGTTGAAATAATGATAGAACACGGAACTGGTACAAAAGTTTTTGCTGTGTATAAAAAGAATGTCAATCGGTGGCGAAAACCTCAATCCTGAGACTGTTGCAAAGTTGACATAATACTGAACTGATTTAAACAGAACCGACTTTGTGACTGCAAAAATGATGACATAATACTAATGTCGTTCAAAAAGATGTGAATACGCAACTGTTTAGATAGTGTCATACAACTGCATTAATTCAAATGAATCCAATGTGCATGATAAAGTGTCATTGACAGGCAAATAAAGCTGCCCGCGACTGACTAATAGGTATCACAACACTTAAGGGTTTATTAAGAAACACTTAGGGGGGATATTATCCCTAAAAATCCAAAAATTTGTTATTGAAAATTTTGTTCGACGACTTTTTTCTCTTAAAATTTTATTACAAAATTCATCAAATTAAAATATATAACATTTTTTGTTTACTTAACTCTATTAAACACAGCAAACTGGCAATCTGTTTAAAAATTTCTTAAGTAATATTTAAGTTAAAAATCCTAATAAGTTGTTGCTATATAGTACTGGCCCTTAGACTTTATTTGTTTAAATTATATTAATCCATTTTCCGAATTATTTGATCAAATATTTTTCACAAGTCTGTGATTAATTTACAAGCTTTTTTAAGGAATAATTTGGTATTCAATAAAGTGGGATATGATTTATATTAACATAATTTTGTTTCGATAGAATAATTTGTTTTGTGATTTAATTCGTGAAATATATATCAAATACACCAATTTTTGTTGGAATGATTTGTTAAAAATGATTCATCGATTAATATTAATTTAAAACATGTAACGATCACAAAATTGCATAAGAGTCAAAAATTGGCGAATTTTAAAACTGAAAGACGCTGAAACACTCCACCCTAGCTCAGCTCATTTTAAAAGACATTGGAATTCAGCTTGTCTATGCAATAGTTGCGTGTGTGTAAAATTTTATATAAATCCGATGAACCACCGAATAATTTTCACTATGTAGTTAGCGCGGTTTTGATACTACAGGGTGGCGCAAAAATAACCTTCCGATGTTTTTTGGCTGTAATTATTTTTATTTGGTCTTTTAATTTTTTTTACATCAAGTCGAGAATATGATGTCATGTAAATGGCCGCCGCCACAGTTGATTGTCATTTGAGCCCTTTTTATGGCATTTTCCATCACTTTGGCCAAAACTTCCGGCGATAGGTCCTCACATTCTTGACGGATATTGTCTTTAAGAGCTGCAAGAGTCTGAGGCTTGTTGAAATAAACCCGCGACTTCAAAAAGCCCCACAAAAAGAAGTCTGGAGCGGTCAAATCAGGCGATCTTGCTGGCCAGTGCAAATCGCCAAAACAGGAGATTAGGCGCCCGGGAAATGCATACTTCAGTATATCGGTTGTGGCACGTGCAGTGTGTGGCGTTGCACCGTCCTGTTGGAACCACATGTTTTCCAATCCCAATTCATCAAGTTGCGGCAAAAAGAACTCGTTGATCATTGCTCTGTAGCGCTCACCATTCACAGTAACCGCGACGTCTTCGAAGAAAAAAGGTCCGATGGCTCCTCCAGCGAAAACAGCACACCATACAGTGACTTTGAGCGGGTGTAATGGCTCTTCGTGGGTTACACGCGGATTTTCAGTGCCCCAGAAGCGTAAATTTTGCTTATTTACGTACCCGCTAAGATGGAAATGGGCCTCATCACTCATGATTATTTTCGATGAAAAATCATCTTCATTATTGCTCAAATAAATAGTCACCAATATTCCGCGTTCTGGAGCAGTGTAGCGTAACATTGTTTATTAACGTGTATTTCGCATGTGTTTACTACACAAATGTCAAAACAGAACTGACATTAGGGGCCAATCGCAAAATTTATAGCATTTTCTGATAGGAGGATTACTTTTGCGCCACCTTGTATTCTAACCAATATGTTAATGTTTGTTATTATAAAGATAAACATATCTATATAGGCACGTAAAATTATAGCGATTTTTTTAAATATTAGATTTTTTAAATATTCAAATAGCAATTTTTAAAGGGGCATCTAATTTTTTTTTGTATTTTATCGAAATGTGTGTTGCGGAAGGTTAAACTAAAATTTTTTGACGAGAATCCTCAATACGCCTCGAATGCGCTTATGGAATGATTTTCCAGTTAAATTTAATTAATTTTAAAAAAGTCAATTACAAAACTTTTTACACTCACAATATTATTTCGTTAAAAACAACTTAAAATAAATATTAAATTAATCGAAAATACAATCAAAAAAAGGACTACTGATTTTCCATTATATTCAACCCATTTTGTTGTTTATTTTTAATCATTTTTTAATAATCGACAAAAATAAAAACAATAGAAAGTCGTTTAAAATAACCACCAAATTTTTTACTGACAAAAATTTAGAAAAAACTACTTTTGTGGTTTGTTTTTCATATTGAAAGTTTTTTTATTTGTATGTAATTACAAAACAGAATACAGCACATGCAGATGTATATATTTTTTTGGCTTTGTGTGTATGTATATTTGAATAATTTCTTGTAATTTTTATTGAAATAATTTGGTAAAAAAACAACAAGGAATTGAAATAATTTTGTATACACTCACAATATTATTTCGTTAAAAACAATTTAAAATACATATTAAATTAATCGAAAATACAATCGAAAAGAGGACTACTGATTTTCCATTATATTTAACCCATTTTGTTGTTTATTTTCAAGCATTGTTTAATAATCGACAAAAGTAAAAACAATAGAAAGTCGTTTAAAATAACCATACAATTTTTAACGACAAAAAGTTAGAAAAAACTACTTTTGTGGTTTGTTTTTTAAATTGAAAGTTTTTTTATTTGTATGTAATTACAAAACAAAACACAATACATGCAGATGTATATATTTTTTTTGGCTTTGTGTGTATGTATATTTGAATAATTTCTTGTAATTTTTATTGAAATAATTTGGTAAAAAAACAACAAGGAATTATATGAATTTTTATTTTTTGAAGCAGAAAACATAAAATTTTACATTTAATTGAAAATATCAACTCCTACTGAATGTCTGTAAATTTTTATAGTTTGTTTTTTGAATGACTGATTCAAATAGTTAAAAAATATATTTCTATGAATTTCAATTGATTCTTCATTTAAAAACAAACTTTACGTATTACTTTTTAAATAAACTACAATCGGTAATGGAAAATATATTGTGAGTGTATCCTCCTTATTAATTATCAAAATTAAGCCGTAGAAAATCTGATACTGATTTGAAAATCTTTTAAGTCTAAAAATTTCTCTGAATCATTGAATTTTTTGCAGGAGAAGAACAACTCAAATTTGAGAAATTCTATTGGACAAATTAGTTAAAATCTATAAATAAATAGTTTTGAACATAAACCAAAAATAATCGAATTTAATAATTAATAACATCGTGAACTTAAAAAAAAACTCTTTTTGAATTCGCACTAATTCCAGAAAATCTAACGTTTTTGATTTGTTTAAAGCACTCGATTTTTATTAAAACATTGATTTATTAGGAATAAATTTAATTTGCATTTGCAATTTTTCTTAAATCAATATATTAAATAATTTAATTAATTATTGTTAGGATTTGAATTACTTGATTTTTATTTTTTATTCACTTTTCGAAATTTTTCAAAAATTCTTTTTTTGGAAAAATATATATTTTTTTTTTGGCGATCGGTTGCGATTTTGATAGTAAAATTATAGAAAAAGTCCGAAAAAAATTGGCAGCCAAAGAGCTAAACTTCGTCCTAGAGCATTAGCGTGAATAGGACTGTCTGGGGCAGACTAGCCTCCACAGACCTGCTCTTAAACACAACCATAATTTTAAAATTTTGTATTAATTTCTTATTTAATTAAATAGCAAACAATTTTTTGTTCTTTAATTTTGTTAAAATTTTAAAAATATTCACATTTTTATGAAATAGTTTAAAATCTCAAAATATAAAAAATTATAAAAACTTTTGTAAAAAACATTGCAAGTAAATTCCGTGACTGGACCTTATGGAATCTTTCAGACACATGTTCTTAATATGAGACACGCGGAAGAAATATTGACAGGTTACATGCTCACTTTGCTCTGTGACATGTTCACTTGGAACAGTCATGTGATATGTCACGCAACTATTCATTCCCTACAAGTTCTGCAACATAACACATTGTGATTGATATGTTTCTGGTTTTTTATTAATTACTTGTCCTCAGTCCTGTGCTATGAACATTTGAGTCTGCCACGTAACGTTTCATGTTGCACTAGTTCTGATACACATCACGTAGTGTCTAACATTAGACTGGTTATGTGTAAGATAATTATAACCTGTTCCGTTGCACATTCACTTACACCAATGCAGTGATATGGTACCCTACACAAGGTCAGCGATATGTCACAAGTATCTTAAAAGGTAGAAATTGCCACCTCCTATGACAAGCCCATGTTAATGTTACCGGTTACTTTCATATAAGAGAACCAACTCAAGGACCGGTTTCTGCCACAAAGTTCCGGTCAAGTGACTAACTCTGTGACTGGTCCATTTCCCGTAGGTAGCGAAAAAATCTCTGAAAATTTTATTAAAAATGTAATATTTTAATTTAAGCAATTTTGTTTCACACTGTTAATATAAATTTAAAATAATTTTTTGTTTTCGCAAACACCTATAAAAACTATGCAAAATTTTTTATGTATTTGATTTATAGTAATAAATATTACCAAATCTATGGCACCTTGTAAGAAAATCTCTGTGTATGTGTATATGTTGCACTTATGTATATTGTATACAATAATTGCGACAATTATTATGTGTGGGTGGTTAAATGGTGGACTAAACCTTATTATACTTAAAAATCGGAAAATTTATTGAACTCACATCTTTTCTAAGAATTATAAATCTTATATGTCTCTTGTCTATGGAAGTATTTTATTCTTTTGTATTATTTGATTTCCAGAAGGAAATACACTTTTGCCATAATATTGTGCAAAATAGACTCACGCATTTCTTAAACTCTTTTAATATTAGTTTATCTTTTGTTTGTTTGTTTATTTGTTGCATTTTGCCGCCCATTTAAGGTAAAAACCAATATATACAAAGTTTTTGTTTTTTTCCCCCTTTTTTTTGTTTTTGCAACCTGTCTGCATTATTTGCATTGCGGACATAAGTACACAGTATGAAGTAGTAGTAAAATGTTTTGGGGGGTTTATATTGTGCAGTTATTTGCAATTGTTGGCAAATTTGAGATGTCCAAAATAACAAAAAAAAAAAAAAAGCAAAACAAAAAATTGTCGAAGTTTTCAAAGTGTCTAAGGAAGTGCATATTTACAAATTGTTATTGTCCATTTCTAGAATTTCAGTTGCCAACACCACACACACAATTGTTGCTCATATAAGGAGTTAACAAAGTATATATTGCATTATACCTAAGTAATTTGCATTGAAATTTTAATTCAAATAAGTTAAGAATTTGTTTCCAAATGATATTTAGCAATATGGCTTAAACGACGAATTGCTTTGGTATCCTACAACATGTTTTTGCGAACTAGTTCCACTAAGACCGATTAAATGGAACTAATTTGGGGGAACTGGTATGAAATTTATATTGACTATACTTACAGTCAAGGAAAAAGCTTGATTATATTTTTAAAATACTTCATAGATTTTCGTCCAGTACTTCATAGTATTGACACGCAAAGAACAAACATGGTTGCAACATGATCACTGCTAATATATTGTGCTTGCTGCAATCGGGTATGGTTGTCACAACCATGTTATTGGTTTTCTAACCATCGCTACCATCATTGTTATAGTAAATATTTTACTATTTTATGCAATCATAAAATAGTAAAATATTCATATATTTGGGTTTGTGATTGTGCCAACCATAGTCGTACTATAATATGGTTATCATATTATGATAATAAAATAGCCATAATTTTACCAAAATATAATCTCTTATAATATGATTCAAAAATTACCATATTATGATTCTAAATAAACATATTATGATCTTGAATTTATCATAATATGATCGCATGTAATCATAGTATGCTCAAAATGTTATCATATTATGGTCCCCACAGTTATATTATGATCCCTACACATAGATGGCGCTACTAGATTTAAATCGATTTGATTTTTGGTTAGCCCTAACAGCTGTCGGATCATTAGTTTGTAAATTACAGCATTTTGAGTGAAGCAACTTTTGTTATTGTGAAAAAAATGGATAAAAAGGAATTTCGCGTGTTGATAAATTATTGCTTTTTGAAGGGAAAAAATACAGTTGAAGCAAAAACTTGGCTTGATGACGAGTTTCTGGACACTGCCCCAAGAAAATCAACCCTTAAGGATTGGTATGCTAAGTTTAGACGTGGTGAAATGAGCACCGAAGACGGTGAACGCAGTGGACGCCCAAAAGAGGTTGTTACGGATAAAAACATCAAAAAAATCCACAAAATGAATTCGAATGACCGTAAATTGAAATTGAATGAAATAGCAGGTACTCTAAAGATATTAACTGAACGTGTACATCATATCATTCACGAATATTTGGGTATGAGAAAGCTCTGTGCAAAGTGGGTGCCGCGCGAGCTCACTTTTGAGCAAAAACAAGTCAGTGAAAACGAAGGCAAAAATCCATGAATTGGGCTTCAAATTGCTTCCGCATCCACCGTATTCTCCTGATCTGGCCCCCAGCGACTATTTTCTGTTCTCAGATCTCAAAAGAATGCTCGTAAGGAAGATATTTTCGTCGAATGAAGAGGTGATCGCCGAAACTGAGGCCTATTTTAAAGCAAAGGACAAATCGTACTACAAAAATGGTATCGAAAAGTTGGAGGGTCGCTATAATCAGTGTATCACCCTTGAAGGGAACTATGTTGAATGAAAAAAAAATAATTTTGCCCAAAAATGTGTTTTAGTATGGTAGGCCGGGGACTTTTCAATTGACCTGTTACAATATCCCAATATGTAACTGTAACATCACCCGCCCGACATCTCCAGAACACCTTCTATCTCATTGTTCCCAATACCGTAACATTCGGCAACAACTTTGAAATCTGGACAGCATAAATTCTGTAATTAATTACCTAAAAAGCCAATATCTATAAGTTCATTTAAGATTATATAACATCATCAAATAACCTAACTGGAGCTGAAAGCCTACGCAGATAAAAAAATATTTACTTGAATACCTTCTAAAAACTTCATTACATTTATGAAACTGTTTTATAAATATGATGAAACTTCTTTAGGAATTTGATAAATGTTCTTCATAAATATGAAAAAAACTTCTTCTTAAATATAAAGAAATGTTTTATAAATTTTTTATGAAATTTTTCAAAAAACTTTCATTATATTTCAAAAAGATTTCATAATTATTAAATTGGACAAAACCGTTGCAATATTATTATAAATTTAACTGTGGACGATAATCACAGTAATGACTTTGTTATTTGTGTCGCCTTACATACCATCTAAGGACAAGTGTTTTGGCTCTATTGGATACCAAAGGCGCCACGTATTTTACCAAAAAAGGTGTATAAAATCAAATACCGACATCATGTTTCATTAATATTAATCATCTTCAAAGTTGGTGGATATACAAAAAAAGAAAAAAAACCAAACGAAAAGAACATCATAGATGTCATACTTGAACGGGTTACCAATGATACACATTGATTTGACAAACAGTTAAAGAAAATAATGAATATTTAAGTAATCACTTGTTGATGATTTTATATCCAATGCACCAAAGGCACAATGTTAACAATATACACTGTAATCAATATGTATCGTGAATTATATTTTATGAAAAATAACAACAATTTAATGCAGTATACGAAGGATTCAGCACATTTCACATATACTGTGAGTACCAAAACACTTTACTTTAGCCTTTTTTGGTTTTAACTTTTTTTTTTCGTTTATCATTTAATTCTATATTTTACGTTTTTTGAAAACATTATTTTTTAAATAAAAAAACAATATTAAAAAAAAATACTTCATATTTTTGGCGTCAAAAGAAAATGTACAAAAAGAATAACAAATAAGTTTAAATGAATTTTAAAGAATTTATTATTTTTTCAGCTATCCATTTGCTTTGATTACAGCTTGTAATCTAAAATTCTGCCTACTTCACTCAGCAAATGGTAAATGGTCTGTAATGGCAACTGAAAATTTGGCTGTTATTACGGGAAATTTTGCTAATTTGAGCACAGCGTAATTTTTTGCTAATCTTAGCAACACATGTCTGCTGAAGTGTAGTACAGTAAAATTTGTAGAAAAATTAGCTGCCACTACTAATTTTTGGTAAATTTTTTGTAAAGTGCAATTTAAAATCTGTTTGCTAAAATTAGTAAAAAAATTACTAAATATTATTAATATTAGTACAAAATTTAAAATTTATTTTTTTTATCGGGCATCAAAAAAATTTTTTTTATTTATTTTTTTCAAAAAATATTTAAGACAAAATTAAAAAAAATCAAAGGCTTAAAAATTGTAAATATAAACGAATTTATCATTTTGTTTTAATTTGGTTATTTCTGTTTTGAAAAATATTTTAGTAAATTTTTTTTTTTTAATTAAGGTCAAATTTTAATTGTTTTTAGGGCTGATTTTTAGAACTAAAAAAACTTTTTACTGATATTTTAAGTGGATGTCCTATTTTTAGACATGAGTCGGTATATTCACCTCCGATTAATTTTTTAAATCTATGTTACATTTTAAAGCAATTTAAGTTTGTACAATATGTGTAAATTTAAATTAGAAATAACATTTCCTTCAATATCCACTTTTTTAAAATTAGTAAATATTTTTGTTAATTTTAGCAAATTGGTTTTCAAAGATTTGTAAAATGATTTCTGAAATTAGCAACAAAAATTTCTAAATATTCTGTAAAAATTCTGTAATTTGTAAAAATGTAAATAGCAAACCGATTTGCTAAATAATATTTTTTGACTAAAAATTAGTACAAAAATAGTAGAGTGGGATTCAAAAGCGTTTACAAAATTTTCTACTAATTTTTTTTCTGAGTGTTCGGAAGAGATTTTTTGCCATTCCTTGATTATCAGTGATTGGAGAGAGTCCTTGCTGGTACACTCAGATCAGTTACAAATAAAAAAACATACATTAATTTTTTAAAGAAATATTTATTTTATTTTAACTTTTTTATACATTTGTTCAAAATGATTTACTGTCATTTACTGAATTTTCATTTATTTAAAGTAATATTAAAAGCCATTTTTGGCCAATGATATTAATACTAATATGACAAATATCAATATTAATACTAAATATTATAGAGTTTAACAAGTTTATGTACCATAAAGAAAATAAATTTACAATTAAGCTATAAATATCATCTATGGCCCCAGCCAAAAAAAGCAGTATAAAAATCCACTGCAAAAATAAATATCCACATGGACTTCATGTCAAACTCTAAATAACCTGGCATAAAAAATGTATAAAAAATGAAAAGCCAAAAAAGAATGATGTTAATGTTTAGTTTCACAAATAAAGGAGAAAAGTTTACCTTCAAAAACATTACGCGAGTCTGCAAAATTTCCATTTTCAATTATTTTTTTTCATTTGTTTGAAATTTAATAAAAATTTAACCACAAAACGGAAATTTGTTTCCCTTATAATTATTACAAATTAATTTTTTTTTTAATATTTAAAAAATAATTTGTTTTTTATTTATTTTTTTTTGTTTAATACAGAATTATTTTAATTCAAATCACAAGAACTTCATAAACACATACACACATATGGTTATTCACACAAAATGTGTCTATAGACTGTGTGAGTATACATTTTGTATGTTAAAAAACAAACAAAAATACAAAAAAAAAACTAAACAACTTCAAATAACTGATTAATCAGTTATTTTAACATTTATTTTATACTGATTAATCATTTGATTTTATGGATGTGTCAGTTGTTTAAACAACATTTAAAAATAAATAACAAATATTATTTCTTTTAAATGGTATTTTAATTTACAAACTATTTTAAGTGTAATTGTTTTCTTTCTTATATCCGGGTAAAGATGTCCCTACAAATGGTCAATGTGGCTTGTCTAAAGGGGTAGGGTTTGAGAACACGGTTACTATTTTTGCGTTGTTTTTTTTAGAGAAACACTCAGGAAATTCTTTTTACTTATTAATGTGTTTCATTCTTTGTAAAGGGGATTTGAAACCTAACACTATAATTGAGCGATATGATAATTCATAGAACAGTTGTTGTTCGTCATTTGATGGAGAGTTGGCAAAATTGTTGTAGCTCTTTATTTAAAAGCTCTGTTATGTAATTTTACTTTGTTGGAGTTAAGTGCTATAGGAACACCGAAGAAGGGCGTTGCGATATGTATGAGGTATGCAAAACTTATACATATTATTTTTCTAAATTGATGTTTTCGTCGCGGCTGATTGAACCCGCAACCTTCTGTGTAAGAGTTCAATGCGCTATCCATTACACCACCAGGCTCAATTTTTCGACACTGGTTTGCAAATTGTATTTTTAAATAGTGAGGTTATATGTTTAATTCATACAGGTTAATTGAAAAGTTCCTGCGCTCACCAAGAGATGGTACTGCTAGCTCCAAACTTTTTTTTTTTTAAGTTGGTATAACTGTCCTGAGAACACATGCAAAGTTGCAAGTCATTCTGTCAATTCTTTCTTTGTTTACAAGCCATTTGAAGTTGACGTGTCATTGATTTTTTTTAATATGGAAAAAATTTAATATCGTGCAGTCATTAGATTCTTTGTTTTGAAGGATTTAAAAGCAAAGGAAATTTATGAATTTAAACGTGGCTGGTGAATTTAAACGTGGTCGTACCAGCCTTGAAGACGATCCACGCGAAGGACGACCAAAAACTGCAATCACAGCAGAAATCATTGAGCAGGTACATAATATGGTTAGTGAAGATCCAAGTTTGACTAAGCGTGAAATTGCTAATGCCATAGGCATCTCAGAAGAACGAGTACTCCATATTTTACATGAAGAATTACGTATGAAAAAACTGTTTGGAAAGTTAGTGCCGCACACATTAACAAGTCAACAAAAACTGGATCGAAAACCAATTTCTCAGCGTAATTTGGAGCGTTTTAAGCCGAATAAAACCGACTTCTTGCGTCGTTTTATAGCTATGGATGAGATCTACCACCATGATCCTAAATTGAAACAAGAACGTTTACAAAGGACTGAAGCTGGTTGTTCAGCTCCAAAGCAGGTGAAGTCACAACGATCAGCAAAGAAGGTTATGGCACCAGTTTTTTGGGATGCAAAAGGAATTTTGTTGATTGATTATCTTGTGAAAGGTAAAACAATCAACTCTGAATATTACTGCAGCCTTTTGGCTCAGCTGGATGAAAAAATTCGTGAGAAAAGACCTGGTTTAAAGAAGAAAAAAATCATTTTTCATCAAGACAATGCACCGGCTCACAAAAGTGTTTTGACGATGGCTAAATTCAAAGAATTAAAGTACGAATTGCTTGAACATCCACCGTATTCACCAGATTTGGCTCCCAGTGACTACTATCTCTTCAGAAATCTCAAACAATTCCTTCGTGGAAAGCATTTTTCGTCGAATGAAGAGGCCATAGCAGCCGTAGACGGTTAATTTGCAGAGCTTCCGGAAAACCATTATAAGGATGGGATAAAATTATTGGAAAATCATTGGAACAAGCGTATTGAGCTTCTAGGAGATTATATTGAATAAAAAAATATATTTCGTAACAAAAACAGTATTCTTTCATTTCGAGCGCAGGAACTTTTCAACCAACCTGTAGTGCTCTCTATGAGAACCAAGTTACCTGGCCGCATTGCACCGCCATACCATTGTGTTTAACTGTGAATAAAATAAATTCTGAATTTTTGCATTTTTAAATTTTAACTGAATATTTTCATAAAAAAATTTAAAATTTATTTTGATACTTTTTAGCAAAATCTCGACGTCGCTGTTGATTGATTTTTTTTTTGTAATACTATACGTACTATATTGTGCTAGCGCTAACGTTGATACCTAAGCATTCTGAAGTGTTCTCGAATATTTTAATTAAGTTTGTTTGGACTTCCAGGTTTGGAACAATTTTATAAATTTAAAAATTTGTATACTTTTCAATTACTTATTGCACATTATTAAGCCTTCTTTCAATCATAAAATCAATGTTTTCCCTTCTTTAAAAAATTTTAATACAAGTTCACAAATATTCAGGAGTATTGGTTGGCAATTTTTCAAAATAAAATTGGTTAAGCAGAAATATTTCGATTTAAACTGATCGATAATGTGATAATAAAACAAATAACTTAAAATTGCGGTAATTTGTACCGTTAGAATTCTTTATTATAATTGATTCAAAATTTTTACCGTTTGTTTTGACGCTAAGAATATTAAGATTTTTTGTTGTATGTTTTTTCTTATTGTAATATTGTTTAAATATATAATTATAAAAATATATAATTAAAAAACATAAAATGTGAAATAATTATATTTTCAAAAAAGTGAAATAAAACTGTAATCATAATAGAACAACATGTACAATTTATTTAGAGTATATCTTTAGAAATGTCAATTGTCAAACAATAGTGTTACAAAAATTTAATATTTTAATATTTCAACATATTTTAATATCCGTTCGTTTAGCGTTTGCAGTAAAGCATTTAATGAATCCGGTATCGTTTACTTACCGTTTTCTGTATTTCTTTACGAACCAGATAACGGATTTTAAGGAACATCGAATCTTATTCAAATCCTTTTAAATTAAGTCAGTGACAAACCGTATTTAAAACTGAATCTGTGTGCGGCAAGAAATTAACGTTTGCTTATGGCATACCCATACAGATTGGCTTATGTCAAATTTATATGGGATTGACATAAGCCTGCATTGATAAATAATCGCGCAAACACTGCTCGATTTAACCAAGAGTGTATCCATATAAAACGGACAGTTTACGTTTCATAAACGTACCATAAAATGAATGCGTATCCGGACCGTTATCGTACCGTTTTGTTAAGTAAAAACGGTGTGGTAATGAGATCCATGTTAATCTTCCCTTTTTAATTTTAAATAATTTTACTTAATTTTACATCGCGCCCCATACAAATTATAGCTGAAAATATTAAAGAAATTTTATTGTGACAAAATTTGCGAAGTCCGGTCACTGAAACGGAAACACCAAAACGGAGGAGACAAAACGTATTGTTTGCGAAAATCCGATTATGTTGGTTAATGTACCGTTTAGGTACAAGATTTAACGAATGTGGTTTTTCAGACCGAAAACTTGCGTAAATTCCGGATTCATGATTCCATACAAGTCGGAGAGTCCGTAAAAATGTTTTTAGGGATATAACCTAAACCGAGTTCTTAAATTAAGATTTTCGGTATACTTTTTAAAAATATTTTTATTTTTAAATTCCACTAGTGTTGGTATTAAAGAAAAGAAAAACCTTTTAAATCTGTGTCAATAGTGACAATAAAAAGTATACATACATCTAATAGTAAGTGCAGCAGAAAAAAAAAATAAAACGTTTGTAAGCATGAATGGAATAAAACAAATGTTTGTTAGATTAGACAAACACATGTTAAGGCTACTGTTGACATTAACTTTTACAAGTGTGTGATAAGAATATTTAATTGAATTAACAGCACAACCTGAAGTAAACATCAGCATGATGATGACGATGATGATTTTAAATCAAAATAAAGACAAATAACATGATGTTTTCTTTTTGTTGTTTGACTGAAATGTTAACGCCACCGCTTTAAAGCATGAGTCTTAAACATACCTGACCGTAATGTGTATATGATGTTTGATACCCTACACCAGATTTGCAGACCTACTCTCTCAATGAGCTGTTTTGATTATAAAATTAAACTCTTCTAAGAAAGCAGGTATCAATATGCAATGTCCTTTTAGGCTGAGGGATCTATATGAACATGACTTCAGTATTAATTCCTTAATCGGATGGTTTACACTGTTGGTATCATATCCTTTCAGTAGTGATCAAAGTTTTACTCAGAGTTGATGGTTGAATTATAACGCTGTACTAAATAAATGAGGTTGAACTCTTCATTTAGAGCTCTAAGGATTCTTTAGGTTTAGATCCACATCTTCAAGAGATTAAGAAATCGTTATGACGGATAGGTTTCATTGCTTGTAAAATGAATTCCGGAGACCTGTGGAGTCACATGTGAATTGCAAAGATCTTCACAAAAAACCAGATTTCAAGAAATAAGAACAACTTTTTCTCAAAAACCTAGACTTTAGGCTATGTGAACAGAGCACATGGTCCAACTGTTCTTGATATTTAGAACAAGGGTTTCAGGTGTGATTAATTTAAAGTTCAAAAGAAACGAACGAACTCACGGGTGCAAGTGCCAGGGGAATTTAAAGATCTTACAATTACATTCTCTCTGGCAGTGAAGCAGCACTCAGGGACCTAAGGTATCGGCTAGACTTGTCTTAGGTTGCATTCGGCCTCTTATTTGACTTGGTAGAAGCAATTACCTTATGCTTGGTTGTATTCCAGACAATCGGTGTCATGAGGCTATCGAAAGGGCTGACTGGTAATCTGCAAAGAATCTACGGCACACCTTCCGCGTATATCTGTAAAATGCTTAGGTTGGGGAGGAAATCGCAGTTGTGACTAATTGGGCAAGTTTATATCTTCCAGTACAAGGTTGATATGACTTCTGTCCCTTACCATAGAGGATTTTAAGTTGTTATCGATATACTTTACTTGACATTGTGAAATTAGGTACCAGTGAAGCAAAATTAGTTGTGAAAGCTGGAATCTGAGACACAGGAACATATAGCCTGTTCCTCGATCTCGAACGAAAAACTAGTCGAACGAAAGCAAGTCACTCGAATTCGAATCAATTTGGGTTTCTCTATTTCGAAAGCCTTTGATCGACTTGACTTACGTGTGTCAATTTTTGTTTCTTACGCATTTACAAATCACAGAGATGCCAGATCATATATTTTGAGTAATTGTTACAATTTTCTTTAAAAGTAGCAAAAATACTACTAAACTGCTTAAAGACAATAACAACCCTGTTTAACAGTGATCAGCTGTATATGACAAATGAAATAAAAAAATAACAATAAACAAATCAATTTTTATTTGAGAATGTGTTTATTTTTGAAAATGTTTGTTATCGATTTGTTGTTGTTGTTGGCTGTACGGTGCAGTCACTGCTCTTGTAAAATAAAAAAATGTAAATATGAGCTGCTTGGGGCAAACGTAAGTCACAAACAATACACACTTACCTTCTACCACTCAGCAACAGCGTAATAAGGGGTGAAACAGAGTTTAGTTTTCTGGTCAAATTTTCCTTCTCCGCAGAAAATTTGTTTGCTCCGAACACTAGAGTCCCTCTGGCAAAATCAGGCCTTTCTTCAATACGAAATACATGCGTCTTCGGCTGTTCCATTGTTGATTTTTTAACTGAAATTTAGAATTCTTAATAAACTATAAATAATTATATTATTTTGTACTTACCTTTTTTTTATCCATTGCTTTTTTTACTTTATTTTGCTTTTAAAAATATCAAATATATATTTACTCGACAAAAAAATAGCAAGTGACTGATTTTGACATTTGCGTTCGAGCTGTTCGAAATAGAGAAACCAAATTTTATATGAAAACAGTTACGTTTTCAATCGACTTGTCGTTCGAGTCATCGTTCGCATAGAAATAGAGTTAGTGAAACCCAAATCAGTTTTCTTTCGACTAGAAAGCGAACGAACGTGTTCTTTCGAAATAGAGGAACAGGCTAATAGTCTCATCGTTTCTCTAATTTCGTCTTTCGGCATTTTTTATTTTTTACCTAAGATGAAAATTAGTTTTATTGAACAACACCAGTGATACCCTGATCAGATTGCGTTGAGGTATTTAAACATAAGTTAAATTCAGAAACCGTGAATTTACTTCCTCGATTATAGTCTTTCGTTTTCGAAGTGTCTTATCAATCCCCTTATTCCTTATTTGCTTCTCCAGCACCCCGTTTCCGTATCTGATGCGACAAGTTTTCGCATCGAGAAATTCATATTCACCCTATTTAACACAAAGTGACTTAATAGATAATAAAGTTGATTGTATTTTTACTGGAAATTTTTTTTCGAACTACTTACTTTTAAAGCTGTGGCACATTTAATTTTGTAAAAATTTCTTATTAGATAGAGAAATAACAGGAATACCGCGCCTTATTATCTTCTTTAGATGAATATATATTTAATTGCCTGTGACTCACCCTATAGAAAGCAGAACAGGGTTGCGTTTTTAATCTCTTTGCGAAAACTTTATCGATGCTGGATGAAATATTTTTTATTGATATATTTTTTGTTGATAGGTCCGTGCCTCGTTATCTGCTGCGGCACCAACTATCAACATACCGGGTAGCAGTAAGTGCAATAAAGGTTCAAAACTGAATCATTCGGTTTACGCAACTCTTTTTTTTGCTGTCGCTATAAACCGAAATAGGGTTGGAAAACCCGAACTAGGCCTGTGGCAATCGAATTTTCAGCTGGTTTTATGTTCCTGGTTCGATAGCATCTTCTCTGCTATGTTTATGAATTGTTTAGTGCTGCTGATAGAAAAATAATTATTGGAGCGCTTAGTTGATCACGTAACTTAGTTAGATCACGTCACTTATGAGCAAAACTGCCTGTTTATTATTGACCGTATTGAAAAAGCGATTAAGAGGATCCTTACATATTCGGAAATATTATGTATATCCCT